>JAWVMR010000037.1:9757-69375 GCA_036321205.1 Trypanosoma caninum | reverse complement strand
CCAAACCCCCCCCCCCCCCCCCCCCCCCCCCCAAAAAAAAAAAAAAAAAAAAAAAAAAAAACTATATATAGATAGATAGATAGATAAATAGATAGATACATATATATTTTGTTAACGGCGAGCTAAACAAAGAATATCCTTCACGTGAACCTGTGCAACCTCCAACGCGCCCTCCTGGCCAGCGTAGGGAAACGTCTTCCCGTGGTTGACAGGGACTGAAACGCATTCGCGAACAGACGTCCCAGCACGGCGGTGAAGCACGTCTGCGTAAAAAAGCAAGATGTTATCCTCCCCGTACCATTCGTTAATAATCCGGGCATTGCGGTAGTTGAGCGCCTTAAAAGCGCTTTCAGAGATGCACAAAACACGGCGCTCCCCATTGCTGGTTGGAACGGCAACCTCAAAGGCGTTGCCCGCAAACGCACGAATTTCCTCTGGGCTGAGGTTTATAATTTTTGTGTAGGTCTTCTCCAGGTGCTCGTAAAATGCCTCCTGCGCCTCTTCCGATGAAAAGCGCAGCAAGCTGAAGCCCCACGCACAAATTCCCTTTCCGCACCAACCAGCAAGACTGGTCTGGTAGATAACTTCATCTTCAGCAATATGTCCCTTATCGCTGGGCAGGCGAGGGAATGCCACGGTAAATATAAACCGCTTCTCTTCCGGAATGTTTAAAACTTTTGGAGCGCAAAGAGCTGCAAGAACCTCCTCGCTGCTTCGAGGAGAAAGCCCCATATAAACAAACTGACCGTCGTACGAAAAGTTCATTGCGGAGAGTCCCTCATGAACTTGACCACTTTTTTCAAAAGTACGCAAGTCAACAATTTCAACAGGCGGTCTGTCAGTTGCCTCAGCCGCCTTGCTCAGCTTCCTAAGCAGCTGAAACTTTGGCAACTCGTCGCGGCGCATGAACATCATCGGATAAAGCACAACAATACGGCGAATAATTTTCCCAGACTCATCGGTGAAGTGATGCACAGAAATAGAGTCATTAATAAACATGGCACACCCCTTGTTCTCGTAGAGACAGCGCGCTGAACGTGGCTCCTCCAACAAGTTAAGTTCAATCACCTTCAGGTTAAGTGTATTTTGAAAACGCTTAGCAACTTCATCCTGAAGTGCAACAACCATGCAGTTGTCCTGTTGAGATTGATTTTCACTCACTTCAAGTGCGGAAGCCAACTTGTTGTCCCGCGCATATTTGCCGGGGTTAAAAAAAAGCGCCTGCATTGTGACAATTGAGCACATTTTTTCTTTACAGTTATATTAGTTTCTTTTTACTTTTTGGTATTTAATGTTAAAAATATGTAGATCTTATATAAGAATTTTTCTAAATAAAAGAAAAAAAAAGGCTTTACTACCGCACATCCCACAATAATAAGAATACACACACACACATATATATATATATATATATATATATATGATACAGTATGGATGTCTGTTTATTAAAATCACAGAATGACAAATTATTAGTATTTTTTTTTTTTTTTCAAGGCATTTTTTTTATTTATTGTTAACATTTTTGCTTTTTTCTAACGGCAAGTAATACACCCACCCCAAAAAAAAAAAAAAAAAATCACCAAAAACAATAAAGGCAATGAAGAAAAACACATTGTTCCAATACCCCGTAAGACTTCATGCAGTAAACAAGCAAAAAAAAAAAAAAAAAGGTGAACCACCCCCAGCTCCACCTTATTATTACTATTTTTTTTTTTTTTTTATTACTTTTTCAGTATATATTGACGTCACTTTGACACACACGTATTTGCGTCAATTCGCCGAGAGTCCCGCCTTGATAGTCGTAAGCTGGCGCTGTTGTTCTGTTGACAGCCCCAGCGCGGTTGTAGCATCGCGTATATCCATAAAAAAACGAGGTACAAACAAAAAAGCATTGCGATTAGCGCCCCATGCAGTAAACACAATGCTACAAGCTGTTAAAAGCGCCTCGCCCTGAGTTGTATTAAGCGGCGTTTCACCACCTGCAGCAATCTTTTTCACCCACCTAGCAAGTTCAACCAGCAACTGTGGCAGTTTGGGATCCAACGCGCCCCGCTCAACAATTGTTTGAGAAATCAGACCAACGGCATTTGCCGGAGAAACGTCGCTCTGAAGCAAGGACTCCATCACTATATGTTCTGGGTCACCCTCAACGCTATTAACGTCTTCAGGCGGCCCAATATCGACATCAGGGTAGTTTTTTTGCGACCGCATTTTTTCTTCAAGCTGTGACTGTGGTTTCTTCCCTAGTATACAAACACGGTAAGCGGCGCGTCTTTCCTCCTTGTATTGGTCAGCTGACACATTTTCAAGTCGAGTTTTCCAATGCGCCACTGCCTCTTTTTCAATATTTGGGTCATAGCCAAACTGCCGCCGGAGGGCTGCATAAACTTTTGGGTCTGGCGACGAAAGCAAAGCTTCTTCTAATGTTGGCTTTCGATTCTTTTTGTATTGTGGCTTTTCTCTCACACAGCTGGAGCAACGTCGCTGATAATGTCTATTGATGGTACCACAAGACGAACACTTCCAGTCGCCAAGACGGCACTCTGGTGGCAGTGTGCCCTCTTCCCCCGGGGGATGGTACAGGCGACAGGCGTCGCCCCAAAAGCAGCGCCCCTGCAGATAATCCATGCAGGGCTGTCCGTAGTCATTAAGACCAGCCTCATCCTCTAGTGCCTCCTCCTCCATCTTCCATAAACGCTCCTCCTCCTCCTTCTGCTGCAAAACCTCGCTGGGATGTTGCAAAGCCCACAAACGGTCTTTCTTCGCTAACCAAAGAGCGTCTACGACATGACGGGGAAACACGCCCTCCCAGTGCTCCACAAGGCTCTCGTACTTGGGTCCAAGCACCGGGTCCTCATACGGTATGTAGTCCCGGCCAATGTCAAGAATGTATTTGCATGCAGTGTAGCCATATTTATCACGACCCTCCTTGCTCAACACATCTAGAATGTACCAGCAGGTCAGCTGCTTGAGACCAGTCCATGACTTAATGTGACGCAAAAGAGCGCCAACAACTAATTCAAACGCCATCTCATTGTCTCCGACCGCACGAGCTAATTCCGCATTACGCGTTACTGTTTTTTTGCTGGGTTTTTCAGCAGCCCGGAGGGAAGCACAAAATATGGCAAACCGCCGCAAAGTATCGCGATCTATCGACGGAGGCTCACGAAAATACTCCTCACCACCTCCAAACATCTTTTATTATGCGCAAAAAGCTTTCCTTTCTTTTTCTTATTTTTTTGTCCTGACACACACACACACACATACACAAAAAAAAAAAAAAAAAAAAAAAAAGAAAAGAAAAATACGCTTACAACAATCAACTTATATATATATATATATATTTATTTAAAACTTTTCATCCACAGTGTATTTCACCACACTTTGCTCTCAGACTGTAAACAAAAAATTACGCCATGTACCTGATAACACTCAAAGACCTGGACGTAGCAGTTCTCGCCTCTCTTCACGTAGCGCTTGGATGACAGCCCTTAAGTGATCCGTCTCCCGCTGCTTGTCGGCAAGAGTAGAGTTCATACACTCCTCACGAAGCGTCATGACAGCAAGTTTTTGTCGGAGATCCTTAATCTCCACTTCATAATGCTGAGCACGTACCAGCTCGGCGTTGGCCCGTTGCTCCAGGGCAATCAGGCGATCCACAAGACGTAGACGGTCGACCTGCATTGCCTCAACTGCCTTCTTTGCGTCAGCACACACTGCATTCCTATAGTCTTTAGCAAGATCCTCATAAGATGAATATGAAGATAATGATTGCGCCAATGTTTGTGTAGCCTTTTCGCACCTGGAGAACAGCTGTGGTAACGGAGATGACCCAACGTTTGGTGTCACGGTTGGCATTGACAAATGAGTAAAAAGAGTATCAGTTGGTCCGGAGCAAAAATCCCGCGAGGCACTATCCACGACGTCCACAGAGGGCTTTGTGCTGCACGCAAAGCCCTGTACTGAGTCGGTTGCTGCTCCAGTGGGAGAATATCCATTCTGCAAAGTATATTGTTGCGATTTTTTAGATAAGCTTTCATCATTACCCGCTAAAATATGCCCAAAACCATTCTTCACACAAGGTTGTGTAGCAGCAGGTATGCCATCATCGATTAGGCCCTCTACGCTGATGGCGGCCTTTTTCAAATGGTTAGAAGATTTCGCTAGACGCTTATGCAGCATGTCATGCCAACGGAGCCAGATAGCAGCTAGTATTCGTGCACGACGGTTTGCATAAACAATGCCAGTAATCTGATGCCAGTGGGTGTGCCTACACCATCGCGCAAAAAGTCGCATGAGACAAAATGACCTGGGCGCGTACGACATTTTAGCACGCTTTAGCCAAAATTGAAATAAAACACGTTTTCGATCTGTTCGTGGAAGCAATTGCAAAATACTGAAAATGTCGTGTAGCGACAAAGTAGACAACTGCAAAAGTCTTTTGAATCGCTCCCTAACAAAGTTTTCACAAAGAGTTTCTTGTTTCACCTGCCACGCCTTTGCTCGCCAGCGACGCAAAACGTTCTGCAGCACATAACGCCTTAGTTTACCAATCATCTTTTGCTCTTGCAAACTATCTTTGTAAGGCGGAAAAAACAAGGCCTGTGCGGTTGGCAATAATTCATGCGTTTCTTCTCCATCCCTAGGTCCGTTTTCCAACATTCCGTTTGGTACTGCATCAGGGTGGTCATACGCATCAGACGCTGACACCGATCCAAGCTGTGTCGGCGTTAAAAACTCTGGCGCATAAGAAGCAGACTGCTGTGAGTTGCCCTTCTCCACCTCATTGCCTGCTGGAAAAATTTGTTGACTGATCGGAGAAATATCGCCTAAAGAATAGGTGTCATACTCATCGTGCCTCTCCTTCTCTGGCAGACTCTTTAGACTCGTATCGCTAGGGCTCAGCGCAATGCGCACAATCTCCCCTAACAAGAGCTTCTCTTTTGGAACCCTCATCTTATGGGATGGCGTATTGTCTTTTCTGACGAATGTGGGCAATTTCTCATCAACCGTACAAGAAACCTTGTTATTCTGAAGCTTATGGGATTGGTATTCGTCGGCCTTTGCAACCTGGGTAAACCAAAGTTTATTTAAGTGATCTACATCCACAACCGTCAATTCTTCACCAAGAGCATGGGCAATGGTTAGCAAAAGCTCGCAGATGCGGCGGTCAAGTGATGCTATAGCACGAGAAAAAACGTCTTTAGACCAATCCTTGCAAAAGATCTTTAAACTGTCTTGAAAAGGGTTCTGCAGCGAAAAAACGTTTGTCGTAGACGAAGAAAGACCCGTAAATGTGGTTAACCGTGACATTTCAGTTTCCTCGGATACGTCGTCAACAAAAGAGCACTGCAAATCAACGGCGCACATTCGACACTTACCAGTCATAAGACGTCTTACAAGATGCGACGCAGCATTTATATCGACAAAATAAAGCACTTGAGCAGAGCATCTCACAACAACATTTTCAACAGTCAAACGAAGAACAGTGTCCTTCAGAAGAACGCCCTTGCGCCTAAGTTCGTGGTGAAGTGCTATCCGCTTTTTCGCCTCTGTTAACAACGCCAAAAATCGCATACGGTGGACAAGCTCCCCCATTGTGACCTTCTCGCGCTGAAGACACTGTGCGGCCCGCTCGACCTCTGCTGAGGAGACAGACTGCGCATCAAGTTTCCGCAGCCGACAGTTTTTGGGGTTCAAACTGTCAGGCCAGGCACAAATGCGCAAGATATGCGCACGATAATGTGGAAGCGATGTCACTGGATTAAACTCCAACGAAAGAAACTGCAGCGTCGGTAAAAGGCAAAGCGCCTCGCAGTCCTCAATGCGCTGAATTCTGTTGCCCAAGAGAGAAAGTCGCACCACATTCTTAAACTGCACAAGGCCAAGTGTGGTTGTGAGATGGTTACGGGACAGCAACACGGTTCGCAGGGAAAAAGCTAGTGCGGTGTTCATACCAATAGCACAACGCCCCACCGTCGCTTTTCCATCTTTCTGCAATGGCAGTTTTGCCACAACCCCGCGCACCTCGTCCGGTGCCACTGACGTGAGAATTGAAAGCACAGTCGGGTGAATGTCTATCTCCACAATGTTCTGAGACACGCAGTTTAATTTCTGAAGACTCGAGTCGATAACCTCGGGATTAAGCTGGATACGTTTTGACAGTCGCATTTTTGCACAACCACCCCAAACAATATCTATAAATTAATCTATCTATCTATCTATGGTGTGTTTACAAAGACCTTACACACCTCCACAAAGAAGGAGTTATTGGTTTATTAAAAAACCTCAAATAAGTGAGTGAACAAATACCTCTGTCACTGTGTGTTTCTCTGAAGCAAAAAAAAAAAAAAAGTTACAATAATGGTAATAATATAATTGTTTTTTTCTCCAAACCAATACACTTTTTTTTTTCTTTTTTTTTTGACTTCTCCCAGTTTGAAATTTCAAACAGATTCTCATCACATTTAATCAATGTAAAATAGCTACACATTAGGCCTTTTGCGTGCTGCCATACTTAACATTGAAAGGTATAAAAATGGTTTACTCTCGCACCAAGTGTACATACAGATATTTATATATATATATAAACTTCCTTATTTCATGTCTCTAAATAAGTGCGCTTAGAGGAATGTCATCATCATCACTTCTTTCCTCTTTCACCGCCAAGTGACCGTCCCTATCCCGTTTCACCCCACGCTTTTTTTTCGCTGTACTGCCGTTCACCTTCTCTTCTTCAGATCCCTCTTTAGCAGACTTCCTAACTTTTGTTCCACGCTTAGTGGAAGATACCTTCTTCTTGCTGGTTGACTTTGTCGTCTTTTTTTTCTTGGAGTCGCCTTTATTCTTACCTTTCTTCTTTGCCTTTTTCCGGCTAAGCTCTTTTTTCGCCTGCTTCTTCTTTCCCTTGCACTTAACAGAAGTCGCACTGCTGGCTGCAGACACTGACGGTCGCCGGCGCGAGATGTTCCGGTTTTTAACAATTTCGTTATATTCATTCTTTTGTTCTTCCGTGCCATATGCCTCAAGCCAGTTGTATTGTACTTCGTCCATTTCAGCAAAAAACTCCTTCACAACTTGCTCATACGACTTTATATCAATATTTTCCTTTGCACGTTTCAGAGCTTCAATAATTCTTTTGGTATAATTTGACTTTGTTGTTAGTTGATGCATCATATTGCGATGATTTTTTGAAATAGACTTCTGATGATTGCAAAGAATAGCAACTTCCGTGTTTGCCTTATTAAAGTACACAAGCTTATCAAAAACAGAAGCTGAATCCTGCACTGGCTTCTCTCTAAACCAGCAATCAAGCGTTACTGACGCGTTGTAAGTACGAAACACCTTTGCACTTAAGCCACTCATAAATGACTTTAAATGATCGTTAAGTGAGGCGGGCGTAATTAAATTAAATATGTCCTTATAAGGCTTTTTCCCCTTAGTAAAGCGGTGCAGCAATTTGTAAACTTGTGGCAACACAACCATCTCATTTTCGTACCGAATTGAGTCCTTGCCAAGAAAATCAAACCTGACAACATTGTTAGGCTTAAGTTCAATGTGTTCAACGCGAAGGGAGCAGCAGCCCACCGTGTCAGCCTCGTCAGCGCCTTTTTCATTGCCCACACGAAGCGCAAGTTTGTCAATAAAGTACGTGGCCACTGCTCGTTGTGCAACCATCATATCCTCTGACCCAAAGTCATCCATATAAGACTTGCGGATAGTGTCAATGTGCTTTTTTAGCTCACGTGCCTTTTCAAACTTTAGCATATCCGACTGACCTTTGATTGTTGATGACGGGGCAAGCATAACATACTTGATGCTCCCAAGAATAGAATCACGCCACATTGCTATCCACGTCACGTTGTGGTCGTGGAGGACCTCCTTCCATTTGTGTCCCTCAGGCGCTGGAGGTATTGGAGAAAACTCATCTATGTTTATGGTGACATCCTCCGGCTGCACACGCTTTTTCAGCCTCCCCATCAGAGGGTGTTGTCCACGACCACGAAAAAGCCCGGGCGGCTCCACGCGGAAGTTCGCCACCTGCTCTTTCTTCCCATTCCATATGCACCACTTGTATGGCTCCGCCTCCTTTTGTGCTTCTAGTTTAAGTTGTTTTTTTTCCTCTTTCGTGCGGCTCAGCTTCTTTTCACGCTCCCTGAGATGCCATTGGTAGATGGGATCAAAATCACACAACTCCAAGCGACGAATCGGGTGCTGGCGTCTGTCAAGGATTTCCCGCCAACTTGCAAAAAAATTTCGACGAAAAATTTCATTATTGTAGTAATCATGTTCTCGCATCACCGCAAACATGGTCGCTACCTCCTCTTCCTCCGGCGTCATAGTAAACTCAGAACCCTCATAGTAAATAGGGATGCCGTGAGGCACGTATTCTGGGGGAAACATAACACCATTATGAGATAAAGTGTCCCATCGTTTCTCTCCCTTTGTCGTGAAGCAAACCTCATCATGCTCCCACCAGTTAATTTCTTCTTCTTGACACTCCTCAGCATCATTGTCACTCACATCCTCTTCCTTCTTTATAGAAATATATTCCTTCTTTTCCGCACTCTCCTCTTTTTTACGCATCCCCTCTATTAACCCTATATATGTACCTTTTTTGTTCTACTTTGTGTACTAGTATATGTGTATATATACCCCTGTTAAATACGCGCCTATTAAACTTACATTACATTTCCAAAATAATAATAATAATAATAATATATATACATATATATTTACACAGACAAAAACAAAGGATAAACGCCGCCAAAAAAACAAACACATACACACAAAAAGCAACACCTACAGCAACATTGCAAGCTGGCCATTTAACCAGCTCTGTTGTAAACAATCCACACTTTTTCTCCCCCATATATATTCCGTTTATTGTTGGTTTAATATATTCTTGCCCCTTTCTTAACGTCACGCCGCAATGTCCTGCAAAGGTTCCGCCCCGTGAATCATACCGCAATCACACCAACCCTGATCAATTGGTATCGGAAAAAGAGTTAAATACACACGCTTTAAGATTGTCTTGAGACGTTCTACCTCTACAGAAAAATACCCAGATTTTTTTTCTTCTTGAAGATCAATTTCTATGCAGTCAGTAATGGTTGCCCTCTGCCCATCTTCAAGCACCACAGTACACACACCCGTTCCAAGATTTGTAGTGACAGAAGGATAAAACTGAGACATCATGTGATGGAAGCACTTTAATCGAAAAATACGATCATTGCCACAGACCTCAACAGGGAGCGGCTCTAGTCCGTCCACGCCATGCTCAGCATGCATCATTTTCGTTAAAGCAATGCAAGTAACATCAGCAATAAGATCGTTACGGTGACTGGTTGTCCACGTAATTGTAAGTGTCGTCTGGGATTTTGCATTCTGCTGCACATCCACCCAAACACAGTCGGTAACAGCAATGCGAACGGTGCTCATGGCCTCATCAGCGTTGTAAGTCTCATCGCCGGTTTTCGCCACGTCTTGCTGCCATGGCGCAATCCCCTCAAACATTTGGCTCTGGGCAAAATAACGCTGCAGCACTTCTAACACCTCAAGTGTAGACTTGTAGCGCGGTAGAGGAAGCACCATAGCCTGCTGAATCTGTGCCACATCAAGATCAGTAAAAAGAGAAATATCGCTTGGGTGCACAATTGTATAAGAGTGTTGGCCAGAGACAAGCAAAACACCACTGACAAAGCTGCCATCTTTTGCCGAGGTGCTTGCCAAAGAGCCCATAACCTTTGCTGTGCGCTGTACACTGAATGGAATACGTATTACCTCCTGATTTCTGGTAGCATAGACCTGCATTCCACGGTCAGCAAAATCCTGCTGCAGTTTATTTTTTAGCTGCCCCATAGCGCCTACATTCCCATGAACAAGAACAACATATTTTGTCTTTGGCAAGGCTTGAATAAAGTCACGCGTCTGTCGACCATCAGAGTGCGCAGAAAATGAGACACATTGAATGGTGCGCATGCGAAGAGGAAGAACTTTTCCATCTGGCTTAGTGACTTCTCTTGGTTTTGTCAGAATATCTTTTGCAAGTGTTCCATCTACACAATAACCGGCGACAATAATGCCGTTTCGCCTGTCCCCGCACCACCTTTCAAATAATTCCAAAGAAATGCCAGATTGCAGCATACCAGGAGACGCCAACACCACGCAAGGTCCTGTGTCCTCAAAAGAACGAATATCAACGAGAGAGTGAATGTATTTAAATAGAAACGGATTACGATGATTGGCATGCTGCTGCTTGACACGGTCATTCATTGCACTGACAAATGTTTGGTATAATTTCATGCAACGCTGTGCCAACGAAGAGGCGTAGTAAATTGGAATATGCTGCAGCTCCTTGTGCAACTCCCAGTACTCCTCAAGAATGAGCAGAAGCTCCTGGGCTCGACCCAACGCGAACACGGGCACCAGGCAGCGGCCACCACCCTTCACAACATCGTGGACCCACGTCGTAAAAAGAGCCTCGCGCTCCTCACGGGACTCCAACTCGCGTATCCCGTTTGTGCTCTCCGCAATGAGAATGTCTGGCGAGTATGGTGGAATCTCTGCGCCCAACAAATGACGATCCGGCACACGAGAAAAATCCCCAGTGTAAAGCGTCTTCATTCCAGCAATGTCAACCATAAAAAGCGCGGCACCAAGGACGTGGCCTGCATTAAACGGCTGAAAGCGGATGCCATTTACTGTTACTTCTTCATGATACTCAACGGTCTCAATCTTTTCAATAGTGCTCTGCAGCCACTCGTTTGTCACAATATCGTTTGCACTTGCACCAACACGCAAAAAGTCGTTCATCACCATTTTGTAAAACGCCTTTGTAGCACTTGTCATAAACACGCGACCCTTAAATGCTGTTTGCTCACAAAAATACGGCAGTGCTCCGCAGTGGTCAAGATGGAAATGTGTGATAAGCACAAGATCAATTTCGTCGCAACGAATACTGTCAAAAAAAGGAAGGGAGTCCAAACCACTTTTTGCCGGATGATTACCACAATCCAGCATAACTGAACGACCCTTATAGCGGACAACAACGCAAGATCGCCCAACTTCTCCCCCACTGCCAATCGGAAGAATCTCCACCTCATCAGAGGAGACGGCTGTTGAAAGAGCAGCACCACCACCAGCTGCAGAAATGTGCTGACTGGAGGTGTTGTCCAATACTGGGGGGACAAACCTGTCGTATGCTGCAGTAAAAGACATTTTCTTTTTGTAATCAACAAAAAAAAAAAAAATATATATATATATATATATTTCCTAAAACAGAAACAAAACCATATATGTATTATGCACACGCTAATAACAGCAGTAGTAATAATAATAGTACTGCACCAAAAAAACAATTAGCTAAAAACCACATTAAACCAGTTATAGCAACAAGAAATAAATATTTCAATAAACAAGTAACCAAAAAGGCACATCGGTGCTATATATATATATACATACATATATGTAGATGTAGATGTATATGTATATGCGCGCACCAACATAAAATAAATAATAATAATAATGATTTCTAACAAGCTATATGACGCTCTTTAGAATTATAGATAGCATCCAATATCTTGCATGATGAAAACTCAACTCCGCATAGTCGTTCCAACACGGAGCGTCTAACCGTTAAGAGTGGGTTGATTCTTCTCTCCAAAGCCAGAGTTGACGGCACTGTGCAAGCGGGAAGACACCATGGGTCACACATCTCCTTAACAAACGGTACTAACGCGTTGGTTTCATCACGTATGCGTGTAGAACGCAACAAGCGTGTAGTCTGCATGGCACTGCGTAACTCGTTGCAAAATTTCTGCATTTCCAAGTTCTTGTTTCGCACTTCATCTGCACAACTGGCGTGTACCTTTATCATAGTGTCAATTAGTCTCTCAGTGTACTCATGTCCCACGTACAGAAGCACATTTTCTGCCAACACAAATTGTTTGGTGGCAGGGTGTATCTGTATCTTTTCGTCGTAAAAAATATCACGCATGCGCAGAACATTGTCCACTGTGGTAGTCTCAAATAAGGCACCACATCCTCCTGAAAATATACAATCACCTGTAAACAGAGCAAGACGCTGTAGTTCCTCAGTTTTGGAAAAGGCATCCCCCACAAGAAACAAAACGGAGCCGACTGTATGACAAGAAGAAGAAAAAACAACCACATCTACAGCCCCATCAGCAACAGCAAAGGCATCCCCATCGTTTACAAAGTCAGTGCAAGCAAGTGGTTTGTCCCTGAAGGAGCCGTATATTTTCAACTGCGCGTCCACCAGCGCCGCAAACTGCCCACCCTTCTGCGCAATTTCCCAAAGCTCCAAATTGCCCCCCGAATGGTCCCAATGTTTGTGGGTTGTGAGTATGTCGGTAAGAACAAAGTTGACCTTCGTGTAGTGGCGTATCACATTCAGCATGTGCATCACAAGATTGGGGTCTGCGGGATCCACAACAGCACACCGCCCCGTGGCAAAGCCCAAAATAAAATATGCGTAGTTGTCAGATAAAAGCGGTACGGGGACAATAACGACCCCGTTAAAGCCCATTTCGTGCCCCTTGCCAAGTTCCTCCAGGTCGACTGCACCACCTCCACGCTTGTAAAACTCAAAATTTTTCTGCAAGATCTCAGAGAACCCCGGTGGCGACTTGTGCTCTCCACTTAAACACCGCACACCGTGGCGATAGTCAGAATGGGGAAGGTTTTGGCGCGAATGCAACAAAGGCCTTGCATATTTATAGCCAAAATGTTCCGTACAATATAGTCTATAAAAAGCATTAAAAATATTGCTTTCAAACCACACTTGTGGAAAATACTCATTTTTTGGAATAACACCTAAGACATAAACAAGAAAAAAAGCGCCAGTAGCAGTCGGAAAACTTAAAAAATTAACCAGGTAAAGCAAAACGAGGCCAACAAATAAAAGCAAAGGTCCAATTAACTGATTCATTATAAATAGCTTGACTCACTAGCAAAAAAAAAAAAAAAAAAAAAAAAAAATTTAAAATTTTAAAAATTTAAAAATTTAAAAATTTAAAAATTTAAAAGGAAAACTCTAAAAAAATGATATATACTAAACGATTACCAATACTGATAATAAGCACAGCAAGAATACAACCAGAAACAAATATCTATAATATTTGTATGTGTGTGTTTCTCAAACTAATATACCACTTTGGTTTTCTTGTTGTTGCCACTTGTTCGCACAAACCCATTGGTTTTTATTGTCGTCGTTACCCCAACATTTCCACATTAATATGCCAGCAAACAATATACAGACAGTCTAACTTGCAAGCAAAATAAATAAATATATGTATATAATAAAAAAATAAATAATAATAATAATAATAATAACGGAATAATTAGGTTTTAGAAATAAAAAATAGCGTAATAGACTGCGATGCCTTCCATACCTTCAAGGGCAAAAGTGTCACCTCCTCCCCAATGGCCCCGTGTTCCACACAAACAAATTTCGTGTAGCCATTTGCAGGAAGATCTTTCAACTTCTTGGTTTTTTCCACCCATGGGTTCCATAACACAACATCTGGAAGATTTTCACCGGAAATACGCAACGTGCGCTGCCTTTCCACATCTAAAAGAGAAACAGCATGGCTCTGATTAAGGTAGATGCGGTCGACTTCACCCTCAAAGCCATAAAACTCCTTTGGAGAGCACACCCCACGCTCCCTGTCCAAATTATCAATGTACGGTGTCATGTTCACGCCTTTTACTAGCGTTTTCTGGATGTTCCCAACGGCAAAATACGTGTGAAATGCAAATGTAAACATTACTTCAACGTTGAGAGCTCTATTTGCTATTTCAATTTGCAACTGAAGTTGCTTGCTGCTAAATGTTATGGTATACAGTAGTGAAAGAGTGCCAGTTGATAACGTCATTGTTTCTGTTGCTGTTGTTGAGGCTTCCGCCACCGCTGGTGTGTTGCGGCCCCGCAGCTCAAAAGAAGCCACTTCCAACGCAAAAGATGCCCTCCCGCATCCCACCTCCTTCATGGTCCACTCACGGATGCGGGCAAAGCCGTGCGAGGGCAGCGGGCCCATGTTTCCAAACTGAGGAAATATAATAGGAACCCCCCCACGGATGGCCACTCCCTTCGTGTACAGCGCATTAGGACTAGTGTATAAAATTTCTTCGCCGTCCTTAGTGCGCCAGCTGGTAAGGTGTGCACCCTGAAGATAAACGGTGATGGAGGAGCCGTCGTTATGTCTTGCAGTAACAAAAAGTTTGCTCTTTTGCTCCATCTAGCTAGTGGCAAAAATGTGTGTTCTTTCTTATTACCAGTTCTTTCGATATATAACATTTATATTGTTTTTGATATTGATTGCGCCAACAAAAAAAGCACACATAAGCAAATAAATATAAATAAATAAATGAATAAAGCATACATGTATATATTATTTTTCATTTTACTTCAACAGCAGTATGATTTGCCGCTCCAATATTCTTTACTTCCCTTTAAAAAAAAGGATACGGCGGGGGCGGCCGCCGCTTGAGAATTGTTTTGATCTTTTGCTTGCACCACGAGTCATGTTGCTTCTCCGCAAGCAGATATTCACTGCGAAACCTCTTCGCTTTTTCCACAGGAAGTGCCAACATCGTCTCGTTATGCTTCACAATGCGCTCCACATCAGTGCGCATGTGGTGCTGAATAAACGCCGCAATCTCAAGCCCAATGCCTAAAAGCTGCTGCACCGCAATCTCATTCTTCTCGTCTGAGAACTTGTAAAACTCAACAAGAACGCGGTGACGCGCCCAAAATAATTTCGAGCGATCGTGAAAATGTGCGGCGCGAAGACTTTTCATAAGTTGTCGGTAGCAAAATTGCTGAGGTGTCCAACACCCCATGCAGCTGATCTTTGCGCTACACGCCGCAAATCGACTAAATCGTATACACCTATCGCGTAAAGCGTCCAAAAAAACTGCGTGCGTAGGTATTTTTATTTAAAAAAAAAAAAAATAAATAAATAAATCCAAGATTTTTTTTGCTTACAGTGCTAATTACTATATATAGAAATATATAATCATTCATTTATATAACAGGTAGACATTACAACATCCACAGGATGAAATATGTGAATATATAAATATATATACATATCGTAAATCAGCCCCCCCCCCCCCCCCCCCCCCCCACCAAAAAAAAAAAAAAAAAAAAAAAAAAAAAAAAAAAAAAAAAAAAAAAAAAAAAAAAAAAAAAAAAAAAAAAAACCCCCCCCCCCCCCCAAAAAAAAAAAAAAAAAGCATATATATATATATTAATAATAATAATAATAACACTGTTTTCCACCAATGTTTGACATGTTTTTGTTATATATTCCCTTTAGGAACAGTTTTACATACTTATTCATTATATTCGCACACCATGCTGATGGCTGCCAAAAAAGTTGTAAAGTAGTATGCACGCTCAGATGTGTCACAAGGGTCAGATAAAAGTTCGATAAACCGAGCAAAAAGACATATCTCAGAAATTTTTGTTTGGCACAGCAAATAAATAAATATGGGAACCAATTCATCAGCAGAAAGGCCCCCACGACTAAGACGAGCCACAAGTTCGTGGTTCGACGGCAGTTCACTGCTTTTTTTCTCGCTATTAACACGACCAACAGCAGAAATGTTATCATCATCGCAATTGTTAAGATTAACATCCAAAGCAAACTCGAGCGTTTTTTTTGCAATTGACTTCCAATCAGAAAACAACTCCCCTTCAGTTGAGGAAAACCCCCCAAAGCTGGGTAAAACTACATCTTTCACTAAGCGCTTTTCAAAGTCAGCAGCACAAGCCACTATTTGACTCGCATTCTTCACTTTATAGGACAAAAAAAAGCTTTGAAAAACGTCTTTATCTTTCGAACTGTCGCCGGGAAAAACGTAAAAGTTTTTTTGCGCTTTTGACAACGTCACCGCAGCCTTTTCTTCGCCTAACACAGATTCATTCATGGTGGTAAAAACCCGGTCGCAGGAAGTAGTGTCATCCGCGCTTAAAAACTTTACCGCTACATAAACGGAAAGATAAATACACGAAACGATGTTCGTCACGTGGTCTAAAAGATCATTAGGAGTTTGAAGGCTCGCTAACAAATCAAATTGCCGCAACGCAAGGCTATAATCTACTAAAAACAAATCTCTTGGAAGCTTAAAAACATCCACCACTTTACTTCTCAAAAGTTCACGTTTTTTATTAAACAAAGCCTCCTTTTCCAGCAAAGCCTTGTCTTTACGAAGAAAAGACATGATTTTGTCAAAATTAGGCTTTATGACAATTTTTTGCATGGCGTCCTCTACACACAAAGAAACCTCCGTATGTGAGGCATCCAAAATAGCCGTATAAAGCTGCTCTAAAGTGTGCTTAGCGCATCTTTCTTTGAGTTTGTTTAACAAATCACGAAGTTTATGGAGCTTTATCACGTCATCATCACTTTTTTTCCTTAATATTTTAGCCAAGCTCAGCACATCCTCGCTTCCGTCCACCTCTTCATTACACAGCGCCTGAACAATCCTGGCACGCAGCCTTAGCAACCGTGTTCCGCGGTGTGTGTGCGCAAGCCCTCTATTGCCCAGATGGGAGCCAGGCAGTGGAATAGCTCCGGTCACTAACTGATCCATGAGAATTGTTTTCCTTCTGTCGCCAAAACCAAAAAGAGCGTTCACTGCTCTGGCTGACGCCACATATAGCTGAACCCTCAAAAAAACCTCAAAAGCCATAGGTGTGTAATAATAGTAAGGATGGTCACCCAAAATGTGAAAACATAAAAGCTTATCCCATTTCACCTCAATCTCGGTAATAGACATTAAGGGAAAACGTTTTATCACGCGGGGTAGCGTCTCCCCCTTTCGAACAGGGAAACAATTAAGTATATGCGTGAAAGTAATACACAACAGTCTTTTCTGTCGCAACCACTTATAACGATGATGTATTTTTATCACACTATAAAACGTATCAAAAACAAAAGAAAACTTGA
The DNA here is from genome assembly GCA_036321205.1 of Trypanosoma caninum. NCBI lineage: Eukaryota > Euglenozoa > Kinetoplastea > Trypanosomatida > Trypanosomatidae > Trypanosoma > Trypanosoma caninum. The sequence continues at coordinate 52,396 of JAWVMR010000037.1, read as the reverse complement.
CTTCACGCCCTTTTGTTGTGTCACTCCAGCTCACCTCCTCGTCGTGGGCTCCCAAAGACATAACAACATCACACTCTTCTATAACCATACCTAAAATAAATAAAAAAAAAAATATAAATATAAATATAAATATAAATATATATATATATATACACGTGTTTGTTTAACTGTAACCGTTGGCACCTTGCAAAAATGCCTAAAAAACCCCACCCCACCCACCGCAATTCAATGAAATAAAAACAATAACAATAATAATAGTAAAAAAAATTTTTTTAGAAAAGAAAAAAAAAATTTAAGAATAAAATTAGGCTAAAAAAAAAAAAAAAAAAAAAAAATTATACCCCACGTTTCAGCAATAAATGTTAACTGATTGAAGATACAAAAGCAACTGACACTACATATGTGGCACATTCCACCTCAATTCCTCTGTTTTTTTTTTTTTTTTTTTTTTTTTTGTGTGTGTGCGCACATACATTACATGTCTCTCTGTGTATACGCATACATCTTGCAATGATAACAAAAAAACAAAATCGCCTATCAGCGCTTCATGTTTTTGTTCGGCCGCGCCACTGCCGAAATTTCTCCATTTCCTCACTAGAAACACTAGGGGGAAAGTCTTTGAGGGCCATTTCAAGATCATTCCTGCAGAGCTCTGGAATGTGAACATCGGTGGCGGAAATATTATCGAGGGGTACCGCATTCTCATCAGTCTGAGAACACGGCACATACCGTGTGCACACAGACCGCGGCAACATTTCCAAGTCCAAAGGTTTTACGTATTGTGCCCGAAAAATCTTCTCCAAAGGCTGCATTAACGCGTGCCGCGCAAGTTGCCGAATATCTGACGCCGAGTAGCCCTCTGTCTTGTCGACAAGCCACTGAAAGTCATCGTTAGTCAAAGCATGGGGCACAGAGTGAAGTTCTGCGGCAAAAAGCTGTCGTCTGGCAGACGGCTGCGGGAGTCCAACAAAGACAAGATGATCAAAGCGGCGACGAAAGGCAGAATCCAACTCCCACGGCATATTTGTCGCCGCAACAATTGTGACACTCTCAACGTTAACGCTCTGCATTCGCAGCAGCAACTCCGTCTTGATGCGTCGCGAAGCCTCACTCTCACCGATCCCACCACGCCTGCTGCAGATAGAGTCAACCTCGTCAAAAAAAAGCACACAGCGGGGAAGCTGGCAGGCCATCTCAAAAACTCGTCTCACGTGTTGCTCAGACTCACCAACCCATTTGCTAAGAATGTCCGCAGATGATACAGCAAGCAACGTCGCCCCATACTCAGCGGCCGCGGCTGCAGCAAGAAGCGTCTTGCCAGTGCCAGGGGGGCCATACAAGAGAACCCGTCTCGACGGCCGCCGTCGCCCCTGAAACAATTGAGGAAACTGCAGCGGAAGTGTGGTCGCCTGCTTTAGTGCCATGATGGCCTCCTCGCAGCCGATGATGTTCACCCACCCCACACTTTTGGCGCAGCCCCCGGACGGCCGCAACAAAAGCGGGTCGGCAACGCTGTCTCCGTCGTCCGCCGGGCAAAGGTTACAACTTGCTTGGACAGCATTGACATCGGCAGTACGCACCGCCTCATCGCCTCGGTTGTTTTCACCATACAAGCTCTCTTCCAGCTGAAGGTCAAGAACCTTCATGAACGTCCGAGACACATGTGCATAGATGCTGGTGCGGTAAGACGTTTGCTCAAATGCCTGCATAAATGAAATGCACTCCAAAATTGAGCGTAGGATGCCTTGTATACGCAATAAAGAGGCAACGCCAGCGTTTTTGCTGTGACCATGTTGAAGAAGAATCTCTCGAGCCTCTGATGTGAGTCTAAGAGCATCATCAATTTTTTTGGATGAAAGAGACACTACAGCCATAAAAATTTGCCCGTTTCCCAAGCCGCCTCAAAAATAAAAAATAAAAATAAAAGATAAAATAAAGCAGGTATAGCTCTCCCTTCGTCACTGCTTACCCATTAAAATAATAATAATAATAATAATAATACATACATACATACATACATACCAGTAAAATAATAAGGTAAAAGTAAACATTCGCATAATGCGGAGTATAATAATAATAATTATTATTATTATTATTAGCAACCCTAATTGTTTATTGCTCCTCCATGCATGTGCAAAACTTGCTATCCTTGTTGGCACCTTCAAGCATTAAATTACTCATAGCACTCTCCAAAGCACTTAAACGTGTATCTAAAAAGCAAATGATTTTTTTGCTTTCTTCACGTACAACTGACTGCACAACTTCCCGCACTTGTGTCAAAGTTAGTGGAATCAATACATCATTTTCTTCCCACAAAGAAGGTTCTTGTAAAAACAAACCAAGATTACTTACAAAGGCAGTCGACCTATTAGTATTTTCCTCACGTTTATCCACTTTCTCCACCTCATCAAGAATGTCGCCTGAAAGCACCAACACATCACGTGCAATCGTAAGCCATGCAAGTCCCACTAAATGGCTGTCATCACTGGGAGAAGAAATTACCCCTGAAGGCTCCAAACGCGTCTTATCAGTAATGTCAAAAAAAACGGCATTTTTACCATCACACAAGCAAAGCTCCATAATCTGAGAATTATCAGGCTTTTTCGTAAATCGCAAAAAAGAAGAAAGACTGACATTTAGAGCAAACATAGAAAGCGCGCGTAAACAGTTGGGGGATGTTGCTTCCATTACTTTTATATCAAGTGATAATGAAGGTAACATCTCGTTAGTTTCATCCAATTTTTCAACAAAATCTTTCTTTCCGCATGTGCGACGCTGGGTGATAGTAATAACAAGTGCGTGGTGCACAATTGATGTAGAGTTGCAACACAATGGCTGCGTAAGAACCATAAGCGATGGTCCCTCAACGCACAATCGACCAGGCGCATCACAAAAAACAGTATTCCACGATGACAAAGAGCGCCCCCAATTTTCAGATGCATTTTCCAAGTCAAATAAAGTGCCATCAGTTCGCCGCAGTGAAAAAGTATCATTCTTTTCCTCGATTGTCATGCCAAATGCACAAAATGCAAGACTTCGCTCACTCTCATTGAAAAACAAAGTTCCTTCAGACATCCCAATGTATCGAGTTGACGGCCCAATAAGAATAGTACGCAAAACAACAGGAGTTGCAAAAGGAGACGCACCACAATCAAAAACGACAATTGACACCAACATGCATCCAAGCAAAAGCGCCGATCCACTGCTGCAATCGGCAGCGCAGGCAACAGCGTTAAAGGGCCCAATGTTCATCTCTCGGCGTTCATAACTCATCCCACCACAACAATGGCTCCGTGGAAACACATAAAAAAAAGTATTCCGATGACCGGCGGCCACAACAAGAGGACAGCCACCCACCGTCATTGCGCAGATGTCCACAGCGCGAGCCTCTGCCCGCAAAAAAGGCCTGTCGTCAGCGCTTTCTATGCTACCAAAACTACTGCCGCAACTTTCCTCGTCGCTGGTGTTGCCCCCAGCAAGGCCGCCGCTCTCACGCAGCCCCGAGCGCACAAACAGAAGCTCCCCAGACAAACTCATCACGCCTACCACGCTGACACCTGCCCAAACCAACTTTGCGATGCCGCACATATGCCCTGAGTCAAAGAGAAACGTTTGCCGCCCAACAATCATCGGCAATCCCTTTTCGGCCATCGCCATAAGAGTCAATTCACCTTCGCAAAAATTGTCCGCACGCAAGGTAGCAACCGCCAAAACACACCCAACCGCAGGCGACGAGGTCACAGCTACCAAACCATTCAAAGGGCGCGCAAGCGGTGTTGCAACGGTGCACACACGCGCCACACCAGGCAGTTGTTTGGCCCACTTGGTCGCTCCTCGAGCCATTTTACACCCCCCCCCTTTCCAAAAAAAAAAAAAAAAACACAAAAGAGTGCAAAACAACAAAGGCAAAGCAGTAAAATATAAATCAAAAAAAAAAAAAATAATAATAATAATTAGTAAACAATGGTGTGTAAAGGCAAAACCTACACAACTATATTTAACTTCCCAAAACAATTAATGAAATAATAAGTTCAAATAATTTCACGTATTTGCATAAGTAACCCCCCCCCCAAAAAAAAAAAAAAAAAAAAAATACTTAGCATATATATCAAGTATTTTTTTTTTTCTTTGGGGGGGGGGTTACTTATGCAAATACGCCACTGTACAAGGAACACACATATACCACCAAACACACCTGGTATATATATATATATATTTTTTTTTATGGGGAAAGAGTAAAAAAAATATGAAAAAAACTTTTGCTAGCTTAGTTTCGCACCTTGGGGAAGCTTATGCACGACCTTTGCACGCTCTGCCTTTGCCTTCTGCGCCTCCTCGTAGGCCTCCCTGCGGGAGAGCTTGAAAGTGACAACCTCCCCCGGCTTGGGATTACGTGAGGAGTGAAGAGCCTGCAAAAAAGCACCAGCGTGGTCCATGAGAAATCGCTGCTTTTCGGGGTCAACTTCATTGGAGTTTTTGCGCCATTGCTCTATCAAACGTCTGCGAAGAAACAGACGCGCGTGACGTGATTTTACCCTAATGTCAATGGAACGATAACACATTCGTAGCAAAGAATATGCAGACCTAATCTCCAGCACTTCTTGCGCCGCATTAGCACGTGTTGCTGGAGGAACGTTCAACAAATAAACTGTGCGAAAAAACAAAGACATTGCAAGTATATTTTCTATTTCCCGTTTTGTTTTCACCTTTCTAAACCCCCACAGGTATTCTTTTTCGTTGCTTGTTTACTTTGCTATCTTACAGTATATCCTTCACAGACAACCATAACAACAAATAATGATAATAATGATGATATGTGATGTAATGTTAAAAAAAAAAAAAAAATGTGGATAATTAAATCGCGTAGTAATTATTTTTTTAATACAAAAAAGATAAACCAACAAAAAACAAAAAGTAAAACACTTACGAGTAATTATTTTGCAAACCAAATAAAAAACAGCGCACATCATTAAAAAACTCTCAAAAAAAAAAATAAAATAAAATAAAATAACATTATATTTATGCACATATTTTTATTCTATTTATTTTTATTTTTTTTATTTTACTTTTCATGTGTCGCTATTTTTATTCTGACTTAAATTTTGCACCATGCAAAAGCAACAGCAAATATCCATATCCATATATATATAAATAACTATAGAAAAATATACATACATACATTTTTTTTTTTCTTCAAAGAGGGGGGTTCATCTACTTAATAAACCGGCTCATTAGTTGGCTGCAAAAGAGAGGGCTCATTGGTCGTAAACGGACCGTACGACGGTGGAAGGGCACCACCACCACTGATTCCCTGGACGTTTATTCTCATTAAAAAAGCCTCAAAAAAGCTCCCCGTTTCCGAAAAGTAACACATGCAAGTCTGATCCCTCACTGTTTTTCGCCCCGCAAGGTTATGTTTGCAGGCCCGGCGAATACCGTCAAGATACGCCGAGCCCGAACACGCCGGAATTCCTTTGAGTGAAACATACGTGAGGTTAGACTTGCAAATGGCTGTAAATAGCGCAGCTGCCTTGTTCTCTGGTATATTCACACCGTCAAGAAGCAGTACTTCGAGAGAGCTCAGCCGTGGAAGACAGCTAATTAGGGCACACACGTCTGCCCGCGTCAAATCTGTATAACTAAGGTCCAATTCCTGGAGAAAGGCGCAACCCTGAAAAAGAAACTCCTGAAAGTCTATTGGCTCATTGCCACCAAGACGATTGCCACGTAAACAAAGTCTACGAATAGAGGTACTATGAAGCAGTATCGCAAGCATATTCAAACAAGATGAGTCAATCCAATTGTAAGGAAGATTCAAAAATCGCAACTGTGGTTGGGCTAAACGGCAGTGGTTAAGGCCACAAAGCAGTAATAAAAGTGTGGCCGCACCAATTCCACAAAAAGACGCTGAAAAGCACTCCAAACTGCATGCCTTACTCCTCAAAACTCCTTCAAAAAAAAGCACACTCATTCGCTCAGCAGTTATCACAATGTGGTCTAAATGAAGTAACGAAAACCAATGTTTTTGTTTCTGCATATAAAAAGCAAGATCAGCAAAAAATTGATTCTCTGTCTCGGTATTGCGCATATTCCATGGAATAAGAGACGTGTGGTGTTCCCCCACCCCAACCGTGGTGGGCAAAATACGAAATGAAAGCCACCATTCGGACAAAAAACGAGAATCGCAATTCCACTCTGGGCGCTCGACAGGCGTATTCCAGACACACCTGCGTGATGCCGTCCTAAGATTCTCAAAAAGAGTGGCAATAACGTCGTCAATAATATGGATGTGCTGTGCGTCCGGAGAAGTAAGTTGGATCGCATCATTGTCCGTAAATGTGCAGAGTTCCAGCGACCTGACCTTAGTTATAATGTCACCGTCCCTCTCCATAAGAGGGGTACCACCTGCGGCTCTTTGTGGCCAAGGATTAAATTTAACGGGCGGCCTCTCGTTCCCAGGTGCGAAGCGCCCTCTGAAAGCCAGGCGATTCCGCGGCACGGAAAACCGTAACTCCTTTCCAGGAGATAAAATAGAAGGGAGTGTAATACATTGCTTTTGTTCCGGGAATTTTACTTTGGCCATTACTAACAAATGGACTTGGAAAAAATCCTGCAAAAATCAAAAAGCAAAAAAATAATAATATAAAGAATTATAGCAACAGTCATACATATATAATGATAATAATAATAAATGCAAAAGCGTCAAAATGCAATTGTTCCTCCACATTGTTGTGCACGTTTACATTAGTGCATTACAACTCAACACCAGCAACAACGCTCTCTACCCCGCCGCCCCAAACAAACCAACAAAAAAAATTTTTTACTTGTTAAAGCACAAATATTCAATACCGTCCAGCTCCGTTACGCAACCAGGCCAGCGGCGCCGACACACCAAAAGTTGATGCGCCAAGAACTTCTCTCTTCTCGACATTTTTCTCCAGCTTTCCACTGTGTCGTGATTGTACCCCAAGGCATGTAGTGTTGCGTGTATCAACGCAGCCTGCATGTAGTCATAAAAACGAAGATTTTTTTGGGGGTGTCGAATGCAGCGGAACCACACGTCCTCCACACAAAAATAAATATCCCCAAGGTCCATTAGCACAGCACGTTTTTGAAACATTCTTGTTTTGCGCGTATCAAAGCAAAAATTACCCACACTAGTGTCATCTTCGTCGTTTGAAGATGAAAACAATACCTCATTTGCCCAATGTTCATCGGGGGTACCACTTCCACTGCCAGCAAATGTGAGAACGTCAGTTGGTCTGTCCATTCCGCGGTGCTCGTAGTTCAGAATGCGCATTTGCGACGGCCGAATAAAGTTGACAGACAGCTCAACAGTGGCTGGAGCGCGTTCCAACCACAAGAGAGTTGTTATAAGTTTTTGTACACCACCGGCAAACCTGGGAGACGCGCCATAAATACAAACATTGCAAAAATACGGCACAGACATTTGCCTCAAAAAACATAAGGTCCACCACCCGACCTACACACACATACACACAATAAAAAAAAAAAAAAAAAGTACATTTTTGCTAACAGGAATCAAAAGATTATCACAAAGCACTTCTGAAAGCTGCATGACAAAAAACATCTACAACCCCATAAAAAGAGCTTGTTTCGTTGCTAACCACCCAAAAAAAATTTTTTTTTTAAGTTAAACAGATATAAACAAAATATATATATATATATATATATATATATATATATATGTGTATAAATAAGCTTTATTGTCAAATGACAAAAGAAAAAGCACTTTGCTTAACTAACAATGAATAATAATAATAATAATAATAATAAACAATACATTATTTTTGTGATTTTGAAAGTTTTTTTCGTTTTTTCTTTTCGGCAGCACCCTTTGCTCCGCCATCACTACCAACACCCACCACGCATACGCGATCACATTCGTCATCGCCCAGTTTTTCAGCCAGTTGCTCGCGCAAAGATAAATTAACCTTGATTTCGCTAATAACCTCCTCCTGCTCAGCAATCTTCTGAAGAAGGCCGCACTCCTCCATAGCATAGTGTTCCGCAACCGCACGCAGTTCCTCGTTGTGTTTCGCTTGTGACTTTTCCAGTTCTTCAATTTCATGTGCAAGTAGCTGCAGCTCATCCTCGATATTTTTGTTTGCAAGAAGTAACAACAGCCAACGCTGCCTACTATCTTTTCTATTCTTTTTCAACGCCATAGATTTGTATATATCACTCTCTCCAAGAGCTTGTCTATTGGCAACTTGCACATGCTCTGCTTTTTGCTGCTGCTGCAGTTGTTGCTGTTCACTTTCGTACTCCACACGGTGGGCATCTAATCGCTCCTTAATCATCAGTGCCAGCTTCTCATTGGACATCTCAACGCTGTGGTCGTACTTTGCGTTGATATGCTGCTTCTTAGCCTTCTCAGCAACAACATCTCCAACATCATCAAGAAAAGACGTTGAAACATTGTCCCTGTCAGGATACTGCACGCAATGGACAACACCAGTGGTGGTGTCAAACGTAACAACAACACGGTGCACAAAAGCATCACCGTCGTAATCCCATATCTGCTGTGTCAAAAGACTCATCGAAAAAAAGTGCTTGTGTTTCAAAAAATGCTTACTTGCATGCTGTGCTTGATAGCGACTACACCCAGCAAATCCACAAAGCAAACAAATCCACGGATCTCCCAAAATATCACAATCATCACAGGAAACACAACCCTTCTCCAGTTGCATTTTTATCAGCGTTCGACATACAGTGCAAGATGACTGCCTAAAAAGACATGCGCAGTCCTGGCGCGGAAAACAGCGACAGGTGCGCGAGGTGTATCCAGTAAGCGTCGGCTCCAGCCTCTCTGCGCAAATTGTGCAAGTTGGAATTATATAGTAACCCGAATCCAGCTGTTCGTCAGATATATCATCCTTGTCGCAAAAAAAAGAAAGGACACACCTGTTGTTAATTGCAGGGGCCACGTCATCTTGTGAGCGGGAATGAACATCTAACGCACTTAATACGTCTGCGCAACCTATTGTCACTACCACACACCCAGATAATGTGCACACTAAAAAATCAAAAACATCAAATTTTTGTCCGCTTGTGTTCCCTAGCCATCCCAAGTACATAGAGACAAGCCCTCTCGTTTCTTTCGTAACTACAAGCCCGTCTAGTGGGTTGCTCGTTGGGAATATAAAAAGAATATACTTTGTTGGTACAAAAGGTACAAAAAATTCATGTTTAAAACTAAGTCGTCGCAAGAGCCGAACGCTGCAAACAACAGCCCTTACAGAGCAATCGTCCAAAATTTCAAATTCCTGATTGTCACACAAGACACGTTCAACTTTGTAACAAAGCATTTTTTTACTTTATTTTATTTTATTTTATTTTTTTTGTCTGTTGCCCCGTTTTACCCACTTACAAAATAAGAAAAAATAAATAAATAAATAAATAATAAGAAAAACAGCAACAACACACAAAAGTATAAGCAACAACGGCAACAACACACACACTTTCCACGCATAATATATATATATATATATATTTTGATTTTTATTTATCCACTCATGTAAGTGTGTGTTTTGGTACATGCCAACTCACACACAACAACCTCCCCCCACCCGCCCACTTCTCCATTACAACAACAACAACGACAAAAAAAAAAAAAAAAAAAAATCAGTATTTGGTCCGCAGATTAAACATTACAGGACGTTTTGGTCGCATGCCCGGGTCCCGCTCGCCACCCAAACGACTTCCCTCCGCTCCATCTCCCGCTCGCTCCTGTTGACTGGCGGCCGCACACGCCGGGCACCCGCCCCCACGCACAACCCGCTTCTCAACGCTCATCAAAAAAGAGTGCTGGCAGGCCCCGCATATCCACCACACGGGGGCCATGTGACCAATGCCCACAATCTCCGGGTAAAGATGCATTGGGTTCTTCTCGTGATCCCACTCCGCCGCTATTTCCGGAGCGGCAGTTCTCAGTCGTGTGGGGAGATGAAATCGTTTTCCAATAAACGTCTCAACCTTCTTGCGGTTAGCCACGCGAATAAAGGTGGCCTTGAAGCGTTGCTGCAAAAAAACATTTTTTGTGGTGTCGTAATAGGATGATGACAAAAAAGACAACTGTGCAACCAACGAACCAGGAAAAAGTGCTGCTAAAGCACTAGACGAAAAAGCAGACCTGCGCATTCTAATAAGCCTTATATTAAAACAGAACAAACCAAAAATAATAATAATAATAATAATAATAAACATAATAATGTTAAAATAAACTCCAAAAATAAACCGTAACAATGGTAGCACTAAACTACTAAGCAAATAAAATAATAATAATAATACCAACCTTTTTTCACCTGTTTGCTAAATTTTCTTCCTTTTATTTATATAAACTGTGTGATATATGACAATATTGAACTCCATCAAAGACATACATGTACACAAAATAAAACTGTCTTTTTTTTTTTACGGTGTGACTCTTTTTTAAATTATATAAATAATACCAAAAACTAATAAAAAAAAAAGATAAAAAAACAAATAACATGTTTATTTGTGCAACACAACAACTTCACCACTTCCCATGCCCCCTCCCACGCAACGAGTCGTGACACCAATCGTCTTCCCACGCTTTCGAAGTTGGTAAACCATGTCCACCAACTGCCGGACCCCGGTGCAGCCAACAGGATGGCCAAGTGATATGCCGCTGCCCCATTGATTTACTCGATCTACGTGAAGCTCAGAAAATTCCTTCATTGCCGCGCCCAAAACCGCAGCAAAGGCTTCATTAATCTCAAAATAGTCAACATCTGCAAGTTTTAAGCCGGCCCTGTTCATTAACCTTGGAAGAATTTTGAAGGCCCCCTCACCCATAAGCTCCTTTGGCACACCAATATTGCCGTAGGCGCGCAGTTCCGCCAAAATTGGTAACCCCAGTTCTTTTGCCTTTTCTTCTGCTGCCAACACAACAGTTGCAGCTGCATCGTTCAAGCTACTTGCATTAGCAGCAGTAATTGTGCCACCCTCAGGCTTAAAGTATGGCTTTTGTTTTGCAAAATATGCCATATCAAGCACTTTAGGCCCCTCGTCTTTTTCCACCCTTTTCACAGACTTTGGGGTGGTGATCTCAACAGGGGTCACATAATCAAACATCCCATTTTCCCACGCTGCAACGGCGTTGGCGTGAGAGCGAAAGGCGATATCGTCCTGTAACTCACGCGAAAGAGCGTACTTGTCCACAAGACGCTCAGTCAACAACCCCATTAGCTCTCCTTTCTTGCCAACCGTAGTATCTACAAGCGCATTCATAAGTCCATCAACAAGAGAAAGATCGCCGTAAAGTTGTCCCTTGGTGCGGCAGGTAAACAAATAACGAGGAACATTTGACATGCACTCCACACCACCAGCAAGACCAACAGATATTTCGCCAAGGGCAATGCGCCGCGACACGTCATGGATGGCAGCACCCCCAGACGCGCAGTTTTCATGCAGCGTTGTGCCTGGTGATGTAATCGGGGCCCCAACAGCCTCGCATACAATTTTGGCAATGTTTTGCGAACGTGGGTCTTGCATAACCCAGCCGACGCTCATATAGTCGACCAACTTCGGGTCACACTTTGCGTTAACCAACGCCGCTTTACTGATTTGAGTGAGCAGCTGCCGCGGAAGAATCTCTGACAACGAACCGGCAATGGCGCCAATAGGGCTTCGTGCACCACCACACAAAACAACTTTAGATAGCGACATGACAATAATGTGCTCTTTGTTACCAACACAAATAATAATAATAATTAAGCAAGAATATTTATGCATGTACATAAAAAAAATAACAACAACAACAACAAAAAAAAAAAAAACAGTGTGTATAGTGATCCAAATCAATAATAATAATAATAATAATAATAATCAGACCAGTAATGTGTTTTATTCTAGTTAGACAAATCACTAATTTCAATAAATTCTTTTGGTGGTGACTTGAGTTTCGCAATTTTAAAACTATTGTCAAAGACTATCTTAGATTCACTGGAAAAAGTTGAAACCGAAGACCGAAAAAGAAATGACTGTATCCCTACAGACTTTTTGTTTAAAAAAACACGCTGCAAAGAACGTTGGACTTTCCCTGTCTCCTTTTTGTTTTTCTTCTTCTTTGATGTTGTCTTCACGGCAGTGACCTCAATCACGTCACATTCCCTTGCCAGTGTATCAACATAAATCATTTCAGCTGATACACGCTTTCCACACTCGTCATCAAGCTTCTTCTCTTTTTTATTCTTCAACTCAAAATTGCCCCCCCCCAAAAAAAATGGACAACACGATGTAACGCTGTCGTCATCTGAATCATCTACAACTATTCCCCCAGCAACCGTAGCGGCAGGTGAAAATGGATGTTGTTGCTCTTGTTTCAATATTCTGCTTGCACATAAATCACCTAGGTCATCTTTATCAGCCACCGAAGCAAGTATTGGCGCCTTTGGGGCAAAAAAACGACACAATGGCTGCACATTAGAGTAACGCTGCCGAAGTCGTGGAGCCTTTTCCGCAAAAAGTGCCTCGTGTCGTTTAAAAAGCTCAACAGAAACTGTGGGGACTATATGTACAGGATTAATAAACTCTACAAAGTCCACAAGCTCCGAGAAGCTGCAGTGTTCACTGTAAGGAACGCTAAGGAGTATCAAGCGCTCGTTTATCCGTCTTCGCCTGACCCTGCGCGTCCACCCTGTTGGCTCTACACAAATAACGCCGTCAAACTTGTTAAGATCAATTGTCTCCCTCTCCCAAAGCAAAAGAAGTTGTTCACCACGTCTGCGGCAATCATCCGACTTCTCTCTCAAAGGTTTCACTGACATATCGTCACCACACCGACGCTTAAGGCGACCTCCACCTGACGCGGCAAGAAGCGCACGATACGAAATAGATGAAAGCGGAACAAGAAATGGAACCAGAGAGTATTTTGTCCCCTCGCAAGGCAATTTTACGTACTCAGGAAGCTTCACTGCGTGTTTGTCAAACGTTTCATCAAAATTTGCCTCAAAACCATGGAGAAGTGGCGTGAAACGCTCGGGGTGAAATCCCACCTGTTGCAGTGCTGCATGCTTCTCGGGAGAAACAAATGTTGGCACAAAAGAACACCCGCAACTTCCTTCATCTTCCGACAAAAAAGTGTCTTGAATAGAAAGAGCAATGCGCTCTTTTCCAATAAAATACGTCCCAATAATAACGGCAACAGATAAGGTGCCCTTTCTTTCTTCCTCCTCTTTGTTTGCCGTGACAAGCTCACAAAACATCGACACAATTTCCGCATTTACTGTCCGCAAGCTGTCAGCAAGAGAAGGAAAGTCAAAATGAGTGTCACAAAAAGTGTTATCAAGAAAAAGAACATCGACTTTCCCCGCAACAGTCTTTAGTGCTGGATGCTCAGCCATGATAAAATCAAAATGTGAGTGTGACAATATCCCCACGTCCTTGCGCAAAGTGTCAGAAAAAATTTTTTTGCTGAACCTAAAATCACCTGTGTGAAGAATAATTCCAAAACTAGATGAGCAAAAAAGAAACATCACCGCACCCGGGCAGTGATTCGCCGACAACAATTTCACGGAAAAACAGCGGCCCTCAAAAGGCCCTTCAACACTTTCATTACCCTCCGTTTGCCCGCAAAAAAGATCGCCGCTGTCTAATGAAAAAAAATATGTTACAGACATATCCATTTTCTTTACATAGCATTCCTCAACCCCAAGACGGGAACACAGCAGATTGGCTGTGCCACGACTTGCGTAAATTACCCCATAGCGCCAGTTCCTTGTTATCCCACTGTAGTGATCTGAATGAAAATGTGAGATAAAAAACAACACGCGTGGCGGCTTCATGCCACATTGTTCGTCACTGCCACCTGTTGCCAATTCACGAGATGACACGGTGTACGCATCAACGTAGCGAAATGCGTCCACAAGAACCACCAGCGACTTGTTTCGATACACTTCTCTAGAACGCATGTACTCTGCGAGGGCGTCATGCCTCAGCACTCCTCCGCGTAACGCAATTGCTGCTGCCTGTCCCTTTTCTGAAACAGTCTGTGCAATATATTCTGATCTCATCTTCGCTCCACACACACAACCTCCCGACACTCCTAACTTTTAACCACCTTTAGGCATCCATCTACTATATAGAAAGATACTAGTAGCTATCTCCTTACAAAATAAAAACTAAAATAGAAATAAAAGCATATATATATATATATTACATACTTGAGCTATTGTATTGTTAAATAGGCTAAAAATAACAACGGCAATCAAGAATAAATTGCAACTTTATCGTTCTTCATTTTTCCCCACTCTCCAAAATACGCCAAAAATCATAGCCAATATATATATATAGGCGTGTATTACTTTATTTGTGCTTGCAAAAAATCTATGTTTTCACTATGGTGAAATTTGCCCCAGCAAGAAACAGCCCTTGCCCAGCAATTTTCTCATCGTCATTTGCAACAGGAGGCTCCATAACACCAAACACCCGCATAAGGACAGCATACAAAGATTCCTGTACGTCCATAAGACCACCCAAGATCGTACATGAAAGAGCCAGCGCTATTCCAAATGTAAGAAACCCTGGAGTAAATAATGTAAATTGCGGGAGAAAAAAGTAAAAAAAAAAACCCGTTGCTATAAAAACAAATATACTCACGCCAAGAAGAAAAGTTCTTGCAAGTTTCTGAAACAGCAGGTTGGGTGTAACAATCAAGATGCCCCTGGCAAGCAACTGCGCCCGCGCCTCTCGTGTCTCCCAAAACTCAAGCAGAGTGGTGCAGGTCATGAGTACCACACACACCCCAACCCCAGCGCAAAGCGCCCATGTGTATAAAGTCACCTCAGCGTCGATGTTATGCAAAGTAGTGCCGGCTGGGGGTATCTCTCCCTCAACCACGCGCCGTATTGTGGCAGCACCGCTCTCCAAAAGAAGGTCATAGTTAACCATTTCCTTCCCTGGTACTGTAGAGCAGCAAATACACAATACCAAAAAAAAAACAGCGGCAGTTCCACCGTAGCGTGATCGACAAATGTTGGTAAATAAGTTGTAGAACAAGCATAGATCCAGCCACCACAATGAAAAAAGTCCTCCTAAGCGCATAGAGCCTACATCAGACAACCCTTCCATCGCATTTACCACAAAACAAATGGCAGTAACTATGCAAAGTATGTAGTCTGTCGAACATGAATCAATAATTGCAGGAATCCAAACAGTCATTAAAAAAAAAATCACCCAAATAAGAAGCAACTCCACAACGTGGACACTCACAACAAGTGCCAACGCAAACAAAGAGGTTACAAAAAAAAATGCAGTAGATCTAACAATTCCATGAATGGCTTGCTGAACTGATGTCACAGCAGACGTCGCAATTGTCCAGCCGGCTCGCTTAGAGGGCCCATAAGTATAATTCACAACTCCTATAATGGCTAATGTTGATAGAAGTAAAAACCACAAACTGTGCTGCTTCCAGTTATTGTCCCGGTACATAATATAAAGCGCAAGCAACGATCGTGAAACCATAAAGGTGACAACATACCACCGCAGAGCGGCATGTGCCTTTCGCGGTACATCTCTTAGCAGACGATAAAAACACCCTAACAACGCGCCTACAGCTACGCGCTTAACAAAAAAAAAAAATAATCGTTTTAAAATTTCCAGCTGAATCAAAAAATGCATGTTGATACGCGCCAAGTGTGAGCTAATGTTCTCTGTCTCGTTGCTAACATCAAAAGCTCTCAACGTGGCATACGCGACGCATGTGGGGTCAGAAAAAATGTATGACACCTCCTCCTTTAACACAACCATCGTCTCGCAAATAAAGAGAAAACAAACAAAGATGACAAGCCACCACTTGTGGCCCGCGGGAAAATCAGGCTCCTGCATTTTAAAGCGAAGAGCATTGCGAGCAAACACCATGTATGCAATTAGCGCCAGCGCTAATAGAACAGCCCCATAGATTGTAAAACAAAGCCGCTCATTAAAAGACATCCGCTCAAAAAATTCTTGGTAGTTTTCTGACCAGACAATCTCCGTCCAAAATGAATGGTGAAAATAAACGGCAAGCCACCTAACTACAGCCACCTCGCAAAACGAAAAGAACACCAACACACCAAAAAAAGCAACAATTTGGTACCACTGCGGAAGACGCTCAAGTGAGTGGTAAATACTACCGAGATTCCGTTCGCTATCGACTGAGACTTCCCTTGCGACCATCCTATCTGCAGTGTTGCCTAATACCAAGTTTATTATTAATGTTGATAAAAAATAATATAATTGCAATAAGCGTGACATGAAAAAAAAAAAAAAAAAAAAAAAAAAAAAAAAAAAAAAAAAAAAAAAAAAAAAAAAAAAAAAAAAAAAAAAAAAAAAGAAAAAAAAACATCAAAGCTAGCAGCAACAACAGAAATAAAAGTCATGGCTGTATGTTATCAGGTCCACCCCTTATAAGAAATAAGCAAAGAAACCAAGAAAAAAAAAAAAAGAAAACAGCAACCATAATTAACCAACATTTTTTAGAATTTTCTTTTCGTTTCCTTCTTTTTCTTTTTTTTTAATTATTTTTTTTTTTTTTTTTTTTTTGCAAGTAAACCTAACAAATAATTTCATTACTTGTTGCCCTCTTTTTGAACAATTTAGAAACAAAATAATAATAGTAATAAACTGCCTATGCGTCAACTTCCTCAACCGCCGGTTCTGTCCTTGTTCTTCTTTTTGTTGTTGCTGCTGCAATAATTGATGATGACAACGACACTTCATCAGACAACAATGGCTCCACCTCACCGGTCTCCTCCTCCCCCTCCTTTTTTTTTGTCGACTGCGTGCGAGGCTCAATAATGACCCCCTTCTCCTCCCAGACTTTATCCGAAAGATTATTTGGCTTAAACGGCGTGCTCACAAGTTCTCTTATAATACAGCGCATCTCCTCCAACTTTGTGTTATTTTCAGCATCATTTGGGTCTAAAAACTTGCGGCCAAAGCAAACGTTTAACGCACGCTTAAATTTTCTAATAAGTTCCAGTGTCCCAAATGAAGCTCGAAACATTATCCACTCGTCAACAACTGCAAGATTCAAGTCGTCACGATACGTTACTGGCATACTGCTGGTGCCCATAAGAAGAATAGTCCACAGGGGAACGTTTGTCAAGCCGTAAACATGCAAACGCTCCGAGTCCTGCGACTTTACCAGTTCATCATAGACAAAAAACGGTTGTGTGATGTCCTCTTGAGAGGTGCGGTGCACCACCGATGCAGAAGAAGGAGCCAGACGATCAGCAAGTTTGCTTCGCATCAGTCTTTTCCCTCTGTTTATAACAACATTGGGAAACAAACCAGATGCAACAACGCATTTTATCAGACCAACGTTGACTGCGTCAGCTGACCACTCCGATTTGTCAACAAAAATATCGGCAACGCTGTTTTCTTTTTCGCTCGGATGTCTAAAGCAATCACCAAGAAATCCACTGCTTTTAATAATCTCAAAAAATTGTCGCTTATACTTTGAAACAGTCAGCAACTGAGGCACACTCAGCATTCGTTCCTGAAGATCATAAACAACTTCCGCTGGCGTCTTCTCATAGTGAGAGACCACCCAAAAGTTAAACGCATTAACCGATGCAATTACGTCAGACTGTGTGTTCAATGAAAGATCCTCCTTGTGTAGACGCACAACATCGCGGTGCTCGCGAGCGCTGTTAAAAACGTCAGATTCCGTTACAGCAGCAATAGTTAGCGCAGAGTCCAGGCATCTAAGAACAACCCCCATAAGAATCATCTTGCCCACCTTTGGGGCCACAGGAAGACGCGAAAGCCGGAGACCAAGCGGCGTCAACTGACGTGTCGATGTCGTCGCCCCAAGCTCCCTAAGACGCATCATGGCCATCTCAACATGTTCCGCTGATGGCGGCTCAATGGCCTGTTGCAGGAAGTCCGCGGGGTCGCCCATGTCAAGTGCCAGAATCTGCAGACATAATGCGTCTAGAGGGGTGCGGAGCATCTCCGGTGTTTGGAAGTCATGTACCGTTTGGAAGTGTTTCTTGGAGTACAGGCGAATGCACATACCAGGCCTCGTGCGCCCAACTCTACCACGACGCTGCACACAGTTTGCACGGCTGGCGTACACAGTCACAAGCTGAGACATAGGACCCATTTCATTGCGGCCAATAAAAGTGGTCCCTTTCTGCATTACATACGATTTTTCTTTCGCACGCCCAACGTCAACGACCGCGGCAATATCATCAATGGTGACACCACTTTCAGCAATGTTTGTGGACAGAATTAACTTCACTTTTCCTTCTGGTGCCGGCAAAAAACAGCGCATCTGTTCCTCAGCACCCACAGAGGAGTGCAAACATATAATGTGAAACTTAGAATTGCGTTCAAGAATCTCATATGCCTTTGTAATCTCATCCCATCCTGGTAAAAAAACCAGAATTGATGAGTCCGCCAAGTCAAGTGAACGTACCACATGATCAATAGCAAATTGTATCGCCACATAATCAATTTCCGCGGTGGCCTCCATAAATCCATATTTTGTTGTGATATGTTGTTTTAAACTAACGCCAATGTCGACATCCCCTTCCTTTTCAAGCACGGCCGCAACTTCCTTTAGCAGTGGCGGCATAACGTTCTGTTCTAATGCGATTGGCACCAGGTCCTCAACATATAATTCTTGAACAGGGTGTACATAACCTTCCACATTAATAATGGGGGCCCCATCAAAATATTTTCGGAATTGCTCAGCCTGCAATGTGGCACTCATCAAAATAACATGAAGATCTTTTCGTCGCAGCAATAGCCGTTTTAAAAGAATTAATAAAAAATCGGAGTTAATGTCCCGCTCGTGAATTTCATCAATAATAACATAGTTAATGCCGTTTAATGAAGGTGCACTATGTAAAAGACGAAGAAGAACACCAGAGGTGCAAAAGTTAATGTTGCTCCCGGGTTTACAGTCCAAACGGATGGAGTATCCACACGTCTCCCCAATGCTCTCTAGTCTTTCAGCGGCCACACGTTGCGCAATGGAGACCGCACTAAGCCGTCGAGGTTGTGTAATAACAATGGAACAGTTTCCACCTTCATCCTTTTCGGTAAGATAATCCAAAATGTACTGTGGAACCTGTGTTGTTTTGCCACACCCTGTTGTGCCACAAATAATAACAATCGGACTGCTTTCAACAGCATTCAAAATCTCTTCCCGTTTCCCATATATACTTAGTCGCTCTCTTTGAGGACCGTATTTTGAAATATATTCTTCAGTTGTCAATTTATTAAGTAACTTCGCCTTAAGTTCCTGTGATTCCTGCACTCGTCGCGATGTGTCCATTGCGACACGCGATAATATACCAAATGCTTCACCCTCAGTTTCCGTCCATTGTAGCGGCCTCGCAGTTTCTTCTTCCTCTACATCAGGAAGACCATCAAGCACGCGGTGAATCCGATCTCTTAGCGCATCAGTAAGAGAAATATTAGCAATGTGCTCTGGATCCATGTGGCGATGAGTGCGGATAAGGTCCATCAACGCCTGAAACCCAGGGACACCACGTGAAAGTTTTGAAAAAAGACTATCATACGCTGCTGGCTCGTTAAAGCGGTGCCCCGCATCTCGTCCCTCGCCAATCCACAGTTTTCCATCTTCATCTGTGACCTCTATAGTGGTTGTGTGATGAACAAGAACGCCTTCACGACGCGTCAAATGACGCAAAACTGGTGGTTGCAAGCCAAAACAAATTGTAAAAAGCCCAATAATACGCTCTTTACCCTCATGTGAAAAATCTTTAGCTATAGGGTCCCAACTACCGGTGTTCTTTTTTGGTGTCCTTGTTGAGCGTTTAATTGTTATAACATCATCACCATCGTCATCATCAGCTAGCATCAATAGTGAATCACTAATTATAGGCTTATCAGCCGTACTAGATTTGACAGTCTTTTCAATCTCAAAAAAGTCAGGCTCTATTCTGCGCAAGAGAGCCAATACATGCATTGCTGCACGACGCTGGGATGCGTCTTTGTTAAGAGCAACACCACTGGCCGTAATGTGTTCATGGCCAGGCACCTCCACCGTTGTGAGACACACACGGCGCGAAACAGGTCCCACTGTGCGAGACTTCCAAAAAACAGGATACGAAACGTTCGCAGCCGTGCAATAACGCTGCAAAAAATGCTTTGCGTCCGCATCAACCGCTGCAGACTCCACTTCCTCTAGTGCTTCGTCGTAAATCTGATCACCTGTGCGCGGGCATTTTTCCATCTCATAAAATATATTATGTTCTCGCATTGTGTTAACATCAATAAATCTTTGGCATTCTTCTACATAGCGGTCCCATCCCTGCAGAAGATTGTCCGGGGGGCTCGGGTACGGCGGCTTCTTCGGTGCTGTTCCAAGTGTCAACGGGGGCGGTGACGGCGTGTCAGGTGGTTTCTCGACGTTTACTGCTGCAACAAGAGGCGCCCAGCGTCCAAGTCGTTGTACACGATCAGCATGCTTCTTCTGCAGCCCAGGAAGATTGTCAAATAAACAAAGGCCCAGCGCGTCGACGATGCGCTCAGCGTGCATCCAGCAAAGTATCTCTGCGTCACGCTTGGTCAATGCAGAGCCGTGGGCAACACGAGTGCCAAAGACTTCAGGAACTGGGACAGTTAGTTCAGCAACGTGTAGCACATTTCCCAGGCCCCTCAATTCCATGTGGAAGTCGGCTTCGATTTTTGCGGCACCCTTTCTGCGCAAATAGTATTGCACCCGCGAACGACTCACAAGATCCAGTTCTGTTTCAGCCACAAACGTGTAGTCCCGGAATTCTTTGGAATTTATCACCGCCTGCTCCGCTGGTTCTTCTTTGCCAACAGATGGAGCGTCCTGTGTATTCTTTGTCGTACTAAGCTTGGACAGCACAATTGGATTTCGCCTTTTAGTTTTATTTTCCCAGTGAATTGATCCCACCACCTCACGACGAAGAGGCGGCGGAGATAAGGTTGTGGGTGAAACGTTGCTTGCCCCAGCACCGCTTGGTGCAAATCGCCCACTTTTTGCAGCTAACTCCGCGTGGCGACGCTGGAGCGCATCATCCGCATAAATAGGAATACCCAATGTGTCAAGAATAAGCTCAGCATGCATGGCAGCAAGGTTTTCCGCGTCCCTGGGATCAACTGCCTCACCAAGCGCTATGCGATCTCCAAAACGACGCGGCACCGGAAGATTTAAAGCACACCGACATATTGCTTGCCCTCCGTTATCTTCAGCTTCAATTCGCTGTGTAAAAAACAGCTCTTCAGCGCGTTTACCCATCGCCGCAAGATAACCTCTAATACGCACCTTTGCATATGAATCAATCTGACGTGGTGAGTACAACCCATGTTCATATTGAGTGCATATCTCAGGATCCACTGGTGACACCATAATGTAGCCATCAGGGCTGTCAGGATCAAGCACCCATAGCTCTTTAGCAACATTGTCGCGCATCTTCAAATAATCTGTTCCAGAAACTACACATTGCGCGGCACTTCCTTCATTATCTTTAACAGTTGTGAGGACTCGTGCTCTTTTGACCACCCTGCGTTTTGGAGTTTTTTCGGATTGAGGCTCTACTGCTACCGGTGCCTTGTCACCAGTTTCACCGTTGCTGCAATTGTTAATAGTTGTAACTGGCCAATTGCTGTCAGTTGAGGCACTATGCAAACCAATTCGTCGCCTTCCCGGTGGACTTTCTATAGTGGGGTCCTGCCTACCTTCAGCAGAAAACTCTTTGAAAGAAGTACCCTCCGCGGACACGCAGACGCGGTCACCATTACTCCTGTTAACAAAATTAAGGCCAAGTGCTTCGACCACATCGATCGCATGCATTGCCGCAAGAACAACGGCGTCTGCAGCATTCATTGCAATGCCAATTCCCCCACGAACACCAAAAATGTCAGGAAATGGAAGAACTACGGTTGCCTTGTAATACCCGTATACCTCTTCAACAAAAAACGGATCGGTCCTGGTTACGCCTTCCTTCTGTAAAAACTGTTTGAGCTGCTCCACTGCTCCGTTATTAAGAGACATGGTTTGAATAAATTCACACGTCAGTTCAGTAATTGCACGATGACGTCTAACAAAATCCTCATCGTAGCTTATGCACGACACCCGATCCTCGCGTTTAACAGCTAGTTCCTTAAGAGGAAGTGGGCATACAACATGCGATGGATTTTTGTGTTCTTCCCCAGGAAGAGGGGCAGGCCGGCCATAGCTCCACGCGGCCAAAGCGTGCTGCTTCTGCTTTACTGGATCTGACGGAAAAAGAGCAATGGAATAAGCATCAAGAACAAGTTCTGCATGCATGCAAGCAAGTGTAACCGCAGCCTCACGAGTTAACGCCTTTCCCATTGCTTTAATTTCCTCAGTTGCTGTAAGCTCCACTGGAAGAGTGATTGTGGCAATGTAAAATACTTGTCCCTTATTTTCAAGTGGTTCTTCAGTTTGCAACGTGCAGAGGTGAGAAAAAGACAAATTATGTTCTCCAAAAAGAGACCTAATACGATGGGCTGCTGCAGGGTCAAAAAGACATGGTGACAGCAGCGTGTGGTGTGGCGCAATGTAATGATTCGGTCGAAGTTCGATTAAAAGCCATTTCCCACGTTCTGTCTCATCTCTATCAACTATACGACGGAGCGGCAAAGGAATGTGAATGTGCGTTTGAGCCCTGTCAACATCATCAGGCATGGGCGCCCACCGACCGGACTTACGCGCGGCCTCTGCATGTTTGCGCTGCATAGACGGAAGCGTGTAAATATGGTAGCCGAACTCATCAATCACGTATTCCGCATGCATCGCCGCAAGCAGCTCCGCGTCCTTATTGTTGCAGGCCACACCGTGCGCCCACACATCGCCCTTATGGCTCTGGAACGGCAGCCGCACCCGGCAGTGGTGCACAATTGAGCCGTCGTTGAGTTCCACCTCCTGCGTCTGAAATACATCGCTGCTGTTTGTCACTGCACCCTGCGAAAAACGTTTAATAAAGTTCACAACACGCGCGCGCGAAAATGTGTCCACGTGCTTCGTGTCCAAAAAATGATTTGGCAGCTCACAGCCGCCCTCAAAAAAAGCGGCTGCGTGCGTCGCGTTAACAAAAGACCCACGAGTGTTTTCAACGGCCTCAATGAGACAAATATCGCCGGGATTTATCTCTTGTGCGTGAAACCAACGCCTACTAGCAACATAGAAAAATGGTACACGCGTACTGGTGGCCCTATCAAGAATGCGGAAAGCCAACATAAAGCGTATAAACCACAACTTTTCCCTTTAAATAAAAGGCAAAAAGTGCGCCAAAAAAAAAACAAAAAAATAAAAAACAAAAAAAAAAAACAACAAAATATAATTAAATTTACGACAATAACACAAAGTAACATGTATATATATATTAAAAACCATAAACTATTTTAGTTTACAAATATTTATCAGCGCAATACCACATATTTTCCTCCTCCCTCCAGTTCCTTCAATATTATATATATGTATATATATATATATATATATATATATACAACAGTAAAGTCAAATAAATATAATAGGCAACAGCAGCAAAAGCACAAATAAAAAAAATTCCCCTCAAATGTATAATTTACTTGTGTGCAACTGTTAGCACAACAAGCACATAACAACAAAAATGTACAAATATATACATACATACATACATACATATATATATATATATATATTTTCTTTTATTCAACTTTACACAGATATAAGCAACTTGAATTATGTGTGCCAAACAAGTGAGTAGGTAACTTTTTTATTAAACAGAACGTAGCTGCTCAAAAATCGCATTAAAAAAATTGGTGTAAGAATTGCAAAAAGAATCACCATCACACGCCACCAACAACTCCAAGAAAAGAAAAAAACACTATCAAAGGTATTAGGCAGTACTAAAACAGCGATAAAGTAAATAGAAACAGAAAAACATTCCGCTAAAACAAAGAGCCAAAAATAAAAAGAACGCTGCGCCCAGAGTATGCGAAGATGCACTGTAGAAGCAAGAATAAGAAGTTCAGTTAAAAGCAAAGATGTGTAATTGACCGTCATCAGTTGAAATAATTCATTGCCAAGCAGCTGCAAAGAGAGAAGCATTAGCACACCACCTTGAAAAAAAGAAATCCATACCCATTGAAAAAAAGATCGTGTGTTCATTGAGCGAGCCTTTAGCAGCTCCTTGTAATGCTGTGGAAACTCTCTGAAGTCCTCCTCTCTTATATCCTCATCAACAACAAGTAAAAAAACAGGCGCCACTGTAAAAATAGTGCTGTATCCTACAAGAAGATAACTGTTAAAAACAGGCATAGAGTTAAAAGCAAATAAAAGCGAAAAAGACGCCTGAATCACAGAGTAAACCATGCCTCGGTGCATAATAAACTGACTCATGCGGCACGTGCAATTGTAGGAGTTGCGACCATGCCACATAATCAATCGCACGCACTGAGAGAATTTTGTGATGGAAAAATCAGCTGCCATACTGGCCTGATTTCCCTCAGCACCCTCAACGCCAATACCAACATCTGCTGCAAGTATCATGGCGACATCATTGCCGCCGTCTCCAATAGCTGCCATGCGCACAGTTTTATCGGTGTAGTTCCGCATGGTTTGAATAACAGCAGCCTTTTGTGTTGGTGAGCATCGAGCCACTATAACAGAATAGGCAGTTCGCGATAACTCTATAAACGTTTTTGCCAAAGGTTCTTCAAGATAGAATGAAAGAGAATCACCATCTAAAACAAGTGTCCACGGCGTGCTTCTATAGCAACTTTCCAGATTGGGAAAATAACGACATGTAAGAGTATTCAACGCCTCTGCTGCCTCCTTTTCAGTATGTAGTTTCATAAATTCCACCACACCATGTCGTGGAATTAGTCGTGTTGAACGGCCTATCGTTGTGGCCGTCTCAATCTTGTCACCTGTAAGAACCCATACCTTAATTCCTCCCATCCCTAATGTTTCAAGTGCCGGTGTGACGTCATCCTGAAGTTCATCTTCCACACCAGTAACACCAATTAGTTTCATGTCTTTTTCTATCATAGACATGGCCGCCTCTATTAAGCTACTGCGCGTATCACCTACGTCAACATTAGCCGCATTATAGCGCAATAAAAACGCACCCAACTGTTCTTGTGTTAATAAACGTTGAGCAAACACTAGCGTCCTAAGCCCACTCTGTGAGAACTCCTGACAGCTCTCATTTAGCCAATTAGAGGGGCGTATAACAGTCGCAATTTTAGTGTCAGCTCCTTTCATAATGAACTTGTAGCGAATTTCCTCGTTGTCCCATGATTCGCCAACAATAATCCCCATGCATTTTCTTTCAGAGGTAAACGGAAAAGTCCTGATAATCTTATAACTTATAGTTCTTCCATCAAGAATTGTAAAACGCATATTATTCACATCGCGATAAGTTAAAGAGATACCAACGGAACTGCAAAACTTTACAAAGGCCACCTCGTCTGGAGACGATGCCTGGTAACGCAAACAGTCGTCTTCAGTGACAGGACTTACGTTGTGACATAGTGCAAGGGCCAGCAAAGCCTCACCAACAGATACAGCCTCACGCAAAGTGCCCCTATAAGTAGTCGCCGAGTTGTTTTTGCCAGTTTCTGTTAGGGCAGTAACCCCGGTTTCTTGCTTCTCTGCAAAAAAAATTCTTACTATTTTTTTAAAACGGTCCACCTCGTAGTAATTTAATATTGTGTCAGCGCCAACCTGCATGACGTTAAACGTCATTTTGTTTTTGGTTAATGTTCCAGTTTTATCAGCAAAAAAATATTGCAAACGACCAAGCTCCTCTGGAATGTTGGTGTTACGGGCGACCGCTCCCTTAATTTTTGCATCTCGATAAATACAAAAGGAGTACCAGATGCGACCCACATCAACCTGTACCCGCATAGAAATCGGAATAATTGCTGACAAAAGAATAATAAAGCGAAAGAACATCACAAGCCAATTACCCTCAAAATGCTGCATAATAACAAGAAAAAAAGAGAGCCCTAACAAAAATAAAAAGCATAAAACTCCAATGTAGTTTAGCTCACTTTCGATAATACCTCTCTTGGTAAAAGGTTTGTTGGAGTTCATCGCGGCACGCGTGTCAACGCCGGTGTAAAGCACCGCAACGACCAGCGTTCCGGACGCCACAACACAAGTCGTCCATAATGTGTTTTCAAGCGAAACGGCCTCCGACTCGCTCCCCGAAACATCAAAAGCCCCCACAAATTGATATATGTCCTTGTGAAGAGGCCTGCAACGTATGTTTGCCCGCAGCGCGCCAAGTGCTGTGTCGCTAAGTGACTGGGTCATATTTAACGAGTGTCGCAGCTTCCAATCAGTCTCCCCGTCTAGGTGATCTGTTCGCACAAAACATGTACCAGTTTTATCTGATGTGCGCAGCAGCAAACAATCGGCTGGGATGCGCTGGCCACTGCGCAAAATCAACAGGTCCCCAACTTGAATAGAAGAAGCACATATAAATGTTGTTGAGCCATCTGCACAAAGCTTTTCAACCTTCTCCATGTTAACAGCCTGATCGCGTCTGTAGCGCTTAATGTCATCTACGGCATCTTTGATCAGCGACAGCAACACCACAAGAGCCAGCGGCGCAAAGTACGTGAAAAAAAATCCAATTTTCAAAGCCGGGATAAGTTGTGAAAAAGTTAGAAGCAAGTAAAATACGTTAAAAAATGTCTTGAACTGATTAAACAAAGAAAGAGGCAAAAATGTCAAAAGAGAGTACCGTCGATTGTTCACCGCATTGCTTGGGTATCCCGAGCCTGACCACAGCGCCGCATCGCATCCAATTGCAATGGTCCGAGGCTCATCTACACTGGCAACGTCCATGTTGAGTAAGTGCCTCACGCGACCCATAAAAGTACGTCGTTTCGGTGGGGGAACAAACAACGAATAAAGCTGGCGTGCAGAATCTTCTTTGGAAAGAAGAGACTCTCTCATTTTTGCACACACACACACACACACAAGTTAGCCTTACAACTAGCACCACTCTCCCCCCCCCCCCCTTTTTTTTTTTTCTTCTTAATTAACCATATAATGAATTACAATGCAGTTTATATATATATATATATATATATACGCACCCCAAAAAAATATCAATACCCCCCCACCACCACCAAACAAAAAAAAAAAAAAAAAGGCATATTTTTTTCGGCCATTTATGTATACATCTACAAATGTACACAGAGACACAAAAACACCACACAAAAAAGACAGCAACAGACAAAAAAGCATAAATAAAAGGTTTGTATTCAGGTTTACAATTATAACTCAACGCCGTCCTTTAAAAACTCCTCTGTTTCTTCTACAGCATCTCCCCCTGTAGCATCAGAAACTTTGATGTGCCTGTCAAGACTTAGTTTGTGAAGCTTGGGAGATATAACCGCAATAAATCCCTCAATTGTGGGCGCCTCCACAACAATCTCTGGTCTTTCCTGCACCAACGGGTTAAGCTCCAAAATAAAACCATCAACACAAGCGGGTATTTTATAAAGCGTACCGTCTGTCATTGTAATAACACAAATATTGGTATCTTCGTAACACACTAAAGCATTTTTCTTGCGCTTGCCCACAACACAAACGCCTCCCGGCGTCATCTTTGAATCACCACGCCCAGAACCAAACATTACAGTAGCTAAACGCGCACCCATATAAGTTGCTCCATTTTTTGTAGTTGTGTTTGCCCGGTGTCGCTGAATTGCCGCGTGTGAATCATCAATACATAAAACAACCAAACCATTGCTGTGCACTAACAGTCTACAATTGTTGTCTTTCACACCCTTGCAATCTTTTACCACATATTGATTGTAGTAGCGCTCCGTAAAGTAGTCAAACGCCACCGGTCTAGATGCCATAGTTATGTTGGTGTGTAAGTCTCCTAAAATTAGAAAAAAAAATAATAATAATGATAGTAATAATATTGTGTGAGAAGCAACAACATGGTATATATATATATATATTACTGCTGATTTGGCTTGAAAACTTCCCGCCTCAAAAAAAAAAAAAAAAAAAAAAAAAAAAAAAAAAAAAAAAAAAAAAAGATCTGACATTTAATGCAAAACATCTCCCACCAGATAAGTTTCCTGAAATTTTCGCCTAAAAGTCTCCCGCTTTTTCGCCAAACCCTTTTCGTAAGCATCCTTATAGGCCCGGTTTCGCGGATCTGTGATGTCCACTTCAAGCACCCTGTAGCGGAAGTTAAACGGAACACGCCCCCCTGAAATGTTGCTTAATCTGCGCGCAAGACGAAACCGCTGCCTGTTAGACGCGCCGCGATTACGCCTCGCCTCCACCTCCAAAAGACTCCGTCTGATTGGGGCGTTGACCGGCCTGCCAGATGTCCCCTGCGGCACGCTAGACGTCACTGCGGCCCCCACCTCAGCGTCCGGCGCACAAACATCAAACTGATCAAAAATAGACCCCAGCGATGATGCCTCCGCCATCAACACCCCGACAGGCGCAACGGCGTGATCAGAGTCGTATATTCGCATAAGCCTTTCATGCTCTTTTTCCACATTATCACTACCATCACCGCGCGCTCTCTCCACGTCCGCCACAACCCCCTCCTCTTCTCCAATGTTTTTCTCTGAGAGCCCACCATCCAGAGCAGAAGACAAAGAAGGTTCCGCCATCTCCTCTTCCAGCATGTCAAGCCAGGCGGCACCTAGTTTATCAGAATCCCTTCCCAACGTCTGCGCAGCAGCAGGCGCCAAATGGTCCTTTTGCACAACTGCATCCCGTCTCCTAACATGTGTTAGAGACTGCAACTTTGGTTCAAACTCCAAAGCTACACACAGGTCAGGGCTATCGTCAATGAGTCCCTTTTCCTTGTCCACAATCTCTCGCGGTGGATCTGACGACAAAACAAGCAGCTTACCAGAAAAAAGAGTGGCATGTCTTCCTGAATTAAGAAGCTTCACAAGACGTATGTCGTCTGTACACAATACAACATCAGATAACCTGGGCGCTATAGCTCGTATCATTGCAAGAACAAGAAGCAGATGATCGTTATCCACGCGCGCTGGATCAAGACCATACGCTTTCACTACAGGTTCTTCAGCAACTGTGTGCGCAAGAAGACACTCGCTAAAGTGAAAAACCCTGGCCCTTCTCGCTTTGCTTTTTGTTTCAGTTTTAAAGCCTTCTTTTAGTAGTGCAAATAAGCTTTTCAAGCGTTGCGAAGCAAGAAAAGGCTCGCTATTGTTATCCTCTTGCAAAGCCGCATCAAAAGACACAATATCTTTTCCTTCGTCGATTGTTGCTGCCAGTTGTTGCAGACAACAGTAAGGAATCACAATAAGAACAGAACAACCGTCTTTATCAATACAACTCCGTCCAAGATTAAGAAAGTGTTCCCCAGTTTCCACAAAAGAAGAATCTAAAACAAATATTTTGTCATACCCAACTAGCTTCTCCCGCAAAGTAGAAATATCAGTAGCAACTAAATCGTCTTCCGTAAGGGAATAATCACCAAAATGGGGAATAGAACCAATCAGGCTTATGTCAAGTTTAGGCATCTTGCTCGCAATAACATCCAGCGCCTTGTTCACTTCAACCACACCAAAAATGGAGCGGTAGTGAGCTGCCACAGCCTCACGAAAAGCATCACTTAAAATAACAATATCCTCTTCATTAGGCAAATAGGCACCATAAAGCTTTGAACCCAAAAGCAACTGCTGAACTCGCGCAGGCCCTAGACCCTCAATAAGTATCCGATAAAACTCGACTGGACTCAGTGAATTGCGGTAGCAAAAAAACTCCGCATAGTTAAATTTCCAGAAAAGCTCTACTTCCCTTGTGATATCGTAGTCCTCGTCAATCTTTTGCCTCAGCCTCATTTCCCTTATTTGATCCTCAAAAAGAGCCTGTTGATTTTCTACAGAACCCTCACAGCGGACAATCATTACCGCTCGTGTCAAGTCAAGCACCTGCATGTTAGACTTCTCCATGGAACGCAGTGTGCGAAGTGCCATCGAGGGCTGCGAAGTAGAAAGAGCCACAATCAAATAATGGTAAAGCTCTGCCGTAACGCCACCCTCTTCGATGAGCTGCTTTCGAAAAGCGAGCGCAGAAGGATCAGAAAAAGAATGCCAAATATCTCGCTTGCCCGCGCGGTAATGTTCCGCGCTTGTCTTATTTTTTTCTGCCAAGATGCGCTCCAAGAATTCATTCACCATATTCACAACACCTTGAACATTACCAGAAAAAGCCGCCTTTTCCAAATCTAAAACAAAAGATTCATGAAAAAGCGAATCTCTAAGACGTGGGGAAAGCAACGATGGGGGCTGCCACACAGTGCCAGCCTCCAACTCACGAAACGTGTGGTGTTTGCTAGCAGTCGGCCAACCACTACTTAACAAAACGGAGTTTCTCACATTGGGAAGATTGTCAATAAAATCAAGAAGCTCAGGCCTCGCGCAATTTTCAATCTTTGGCCGTAACGCCTTAAACTCCCAGAAGAGTGCTTCCATTTCTTGATTTTCCTCCTCGTTAGACGGCCGAAAGTGCGAAATAGCGCGTTCCCCTGTTTCATCGTGCTTGACAACGCAACAGTAGCGTGAGACATATGCCTCCCAAACAGCTTCTGCCATATCTTCTGCGTGCTCGTCACTCGGTGAGAGTGCTGCAATACGCAAAAGCCACGCATAGTGAGAAAGTGAAAATGTCTGAGATGTTTCCACCAAATACTGCTGCCAGCGAAACGCCGATGTCAAGTCACGCCCGGTGGCACAGAGTCTAAAGAACTCCTGGTATGTTTCCCGGCCGGCCTTGTGGCTGTGCACCATGACCTGAAACGCCTGCTGTGCGCAGATGTACGCCTGCCGCCGCGCCGGGCGGCGCCGCTCCATCGCCACAATCGTCGCGCACCACGCAAGCAGACGGGCGCAGTGGTGGTCACTCAACAGGTGTTGGTGTGTGTGCAGCGCCCAGGCGATGTGCCACGGGCGTGGCTCGCGGTACAGCCGCCGTCGCAGTGTTTCAAGCCCTTGACTGCCGCTCCACGCGCGGAAAACGTCGCTGTAGTGCGTCCGTGTTTTAACGCCACCCCACATTTTAAGCCAACAACAACAGCAAAAACAACACACACAAACACAGACACCAAGTGCACAAAAAATATGGGGCGCCACCACAGTTGGGTCTTTTTTTTTTTTGTTTTGCACTTCTTTCTGCGACCCTTTTTTGCTGTTTGTGTCTCTATACTTGTTTGTGTGCGCAAAAAGCCCTTTCGCTACTACTGCCTTTTCCACACTCACAACAACAAAAAAAAAAAAAAAAAAATTTTTTAATAGGGTAATAGTTGCCAAACAACTGCTGAATAACAAAAATTCAAAATGGTACATAAGAAAAACAAAAAAGACATAAGCCTAAATATGCCACAATTATTTATTTTGATGAGTTATTACCAACTCCGCTTTTGCTTTATTATTACTATTATTCTCCCTTGATTTATCTTTCTTTTTTTTTCTTTTTTTTTTTTTTTTTATTATTATACTGTGTGCATTTTCTTATCCGCAAAAAAAAAAAAAAAAAAAAAAATCTATTAAAAAAAAAACCATGCAATACTACACACATGTACTTTTACAAGCCCCTGGCAAACAACAACAAAATCTGCAAATAATTTATTATTATTAATCGTTTTTTTTTTTTTTTTTTTTTTTTTTTTTTTTTTTTTTTTTGAAAAACTAAAATTGTAACTTTTGCATGAGATTAACGGCAACAACAAAAAAAAAAAACATGAAAAAAACAAAAACAACAACAGAGAAACAATAATAATAAAACCATCTACATATATATATATATATATAAGACATACAAAGGTAAACAAGGCGTAAAGGCAATAAAAACTAACCAAAAAAAAAAAAAAAAAACAGAAAAGAAAAGAGACAACTTTCTTAACTCACACCACACTCCCAAAAAAAGTGTACACATAAATATTCTACAACATCAAGACAACAACACAAAAATGTAAAAAAACATTTAATACAAACAAACAAAATGATGCTTGCTTGTTTTTTTTTTTTTTTTGTTCCACATTTTTTAGCAACTTTTGATTACTCCCACTATCACAGTTTCTTCTCTCTCGTTTTTTTTTTTTTTTTCTTAGCAATATTTTTCTATTACTGTTAGTTTTAGCTTCGTATCCCACCATTCGTTTTCATTTGCATTTCTTTGCTTGCTGCAATAAACTGACAAATACGGCAGCTACATGCTTTTATTTCTTTCACTTATAGATTTTTCTTTGCTTTTTTGGTAATATATATGTATTCATCTCGTTGTTTCTCTTTTTTTACAGTCACACACAAGTCATTCCTTCTTCATCGCTATTCCCCATCTCTCTCAAAAAAAAAAAAAAATTATATATATATATAATTTTTTAATGCCTCACTGCAAGTTACTAATAACCCACTAGCACTACACACCAATTAAGAAAAAAAAAATATATATATATATATATATATATTTTTGTTATTCAGTTTTTTTTTTTTATAAATAAATATAGATATACATATGTATTTTTGTGCATTTACAAAAATATATATGTATATATATATATATATGTATATAGATATACAAATATCATCTTTTCTTCGTTTTTTTTTTTTTTTTTTTAATACATAAAAGCTATTTTTCACAACTTAACAACCACTGTATACATATAACATTGTCATAACCAGCACAATTACGACTACTACTATTATTGGTACCACTTATAATTAGCATTTGTTGTTATTTCGTTTTACAAATTCTTTTAGCATTTATTATTATTATTATTATTGTTTTTTCTCCTCTCCATTTTTTTTTTTTTTTTTTTTTTGGGATGTGTGTGTGTTTTAATTGCTTGTTTTGCCATCCTATTTTCTTCCACATAAACCCATACACATTCCTTCTTCTTTCCATGTTTTTCTTTCAATTTTATTTTTTTAAATTATTATTATTATTATTACTATTATTATTTTTTACCGCCGCTGCTCTTTGTTGAAAACACAATTCATATGTACATAACAACAGTAACAATAATAATAATAATTTATATTATATATTACATATTATATATATAATATTATTTTTATTTTGCCCCCTTCTTTTTTGCCTCCCATTCCACCCACCCACTCCTACATCTATTCCAGTTGTTTTAATTTTGTTAATAAAAATAAAAAGTGGCAGGCAAGAAATGTAGATTATTAATAAATATAACTCTCGGTGTGTATGCGTTATATCCCTTACAACAAAAATAATAAAAAGATTACATTCAATCCGTTTCATTAACGTTCACACACACACAATAAGTAAATAAAAAAGACTAATATATAAAGTCAGCATAAAATATATATATGAAGCAGTATCTCTTTCCCTCTAACCTCCCCACCCCCACCCCTCTTTCTTTCTTTCTTTCTTTTTTTTTTTTTTTTTTCTTTAATGATAAAGACAGTAAAAAAAGAATAATAATTTGTCAAACACGGAAGCGTATTAACTGAATAAAAAGCAAGAAAAACACACAAATACAGTCACCAATAAACCAACAACAGCAACCAAAAAAACTGCAACGTAGTAAAAAAAAAAAGAAAAAAAAAAAAAAAAAAGATAGCCGGGTAAAGAAAGAGAAAACCAAAAGCAACAGCATCGCCTACAGCAAATCTAAAAGACAAACAAACAAACGAACAAGCAGCAGCACCAAAATAAAAAAGAAAACATTTGCATTTTGTTGTGTTACACCGCACCTTTGGTCCGCCGCGCCCGCACCATGACCCACGCGCTCACTACCGCCACGGCAAAGGCGAAACCAGCGACCGCCGCCGAGGCACGTAAAGTAAAGCCGTCCGCCGCTTGCGAAGAGTTCGGCGCAGGGACCTCACCCGCGCAAATCATCTGGTCAATGCAGGCGCGAATTGTTTCTGACATTGGGGTGAATTTAATTCCCAAATTAACAACTGCTTTGCGCGAGTCCAATTTTTTTCGAACGCCTAAAGTTTGCCAAAGAAAGCCCAGCTTTATCTGGGACTTCATTACCCCTATAAAAAAAGTTACCAGCGTATTTGCTGTGCGTGTGGGGGGTGTTAGATGCGGGTAAGCATTTTTAATCAGTTTTGCAAGTTCAGCATAGCCAAAACATCCATTGGAAACTATAACGCGCTGATCCTTTACTTCTTGGCATTCCAAAGCTCGGACGTGCGCCTCCGCAACGTCGCGAACGTCTACAAAATTCCAATGCAGGTTGGCCGCATAGGGAAAATACGAAGGGGCGGTAGCCAACTCCCGTATACGCAGAACAGCGTCACTAACGTCCTCCGTGCGACTAGGTCCAATGATGTTTGAGGGAAGAATAACCACCAACTCAACACCAAACATGTGCTTCAATCGCCATGCCTCCTTTTCAAAAGATACGCGAGCAAAAAGAAGAGGGTCAGAAGAAGCCGTGACTACCGTGTTCCAAGATGATTCGTCAAAAAACCCTGATGGGGGGTCCGGGTCAGTTACATGAAACACAGAGCTTGCCGTACCCGTTATCACCACCCTCTTTACGGTTGTTTTACCCAGACATCTTACGGCATAAAAAAGTGCCTGAACAGCGTTCAAATGATATTCAACAATGTCTTGCTGACCCGGGGTTGTGGGACACCCACAATGAATGACATATTTGCACCCCCGCATTGCATCGCGCAAAGCTGTAGAGTTGGTTACACTTGCCTCAAAAACACTCAAATGATGCCCCTTGTCACATCGCATGGAGTAACAGTCAATTTGTTGATGGCTGAGTATGTCTGGAACGGTTACACGAACCGTGTAACCTTCATCAAGAAGCTTTGCCACAATATGACAAGATGTGTAACCAAAACCCCCAATGACCAGTACGTTCGTTTTGTTTTTCACGCTCTTAGTCCGTTCTTTCTCAGTTTCCGAAGAGACCTGACTAAATACTGTTGACACAGTTACACCTTGCAAGGGCAGCTGCTCTACCCTGGCCAAAGAATGCCAGGAGTCGGTTGTCTGTTGCACCTCCTCCTCAGAAAAAATATCACCATTCATTGCGTTAAGGTCCAGGGCACTTCCAGAAAAGGCCTTCTGAAGAGTGTGTGCACAGGGCTGTGGACGAACCGGCTCTCCAGTTTCCGTAAAATACTCTGTGCCAGGACCCAATATATGAGGCTCCTTAAGTAAAGCGGGGCGACGGGCCGTCTCATTGCCATCCAAAGAAAGACAGGTATCCGAAAAAACACGTAACATTCTCCACGCTCTTGTTCTCGTTCACAAATTATCAATCAAATTTTATTTTGTTTTCTTTTATTATTATTATTCTTATTAATATTAGTATTAATATTATTATACTAAAAAGAAATATTTCGTGTTAAATTATGATATATATATATATATATATATATGGGCTTGTGTATATGCTTGCTTGTCCTGTTTTTCCTTTTTGTCCACAAATAAACTTTACAATGCTTACCCAACAGCAAAGACTCGCCCTTTGTTTCTCTCGTTTTCCTTATATATATATATTTATATTCCTGCTACGATTTGAAGTTTTCGTTGTTTTTTTTTTTTTCTTTTTGGTTTATATATATATATATATATATATATATATATTACTCGCTGAAACGCACTGCACTTTGCCCAAAGAATAACCTTCCAAACGTTAAATGAGACAAAAACAAGGGTCAATGATAGTTTTCTACCTAACCCCTTTTTTTTTGGGGGGGGCTCTTCTCACCCTCACACAACTGCAGGCTTGTCTACAATATATCCGCTGCAAGAAACGCCTTTAACACCCTAGCATTGCAAAAATAAAAAATAATAAATAAATAAATAAATATATATATATATATATATATATATATAACAATAACAATAACAGTGATGATTTACTAACTTAAATTGCAGCTTATATATATATATGTATATATATAATAAATATAACAATATCTATTACAAGCAGATTGTGTAATACTACCAATAAATTTCGAACATTTATAGATAAAAATACTCCAAAATTTTACTTACTTTTTAGTATTTCTTTAGTCCCAACCAAGTACATTTTTTCCTTTTTTTCTTTTCATCCTAACAATATATAAATATTGTTAATAAGCCTTATTTTTTTTTTATTATTTACTAAAAAAAAAAAAAGGAATGTCATGAAATATTTCAACAAAAATAATATCCATGGCATTTTTCTTGTTTTTTTTTCCATTGCCCGACTACGCCGCACAAGTGCCCTATTACTCGCTCCCACAACCTTCCACTTTTCTCGGCGTACATGGTGACCCAAAAAAATAAAAGCCGCATTTATAAGCATGCAATTCATATATAAGCAAAAGCCCCGTTATATTACTACCCCTCTCTCAATCATTCCTTCTCTCTCTCTCTATAATGGCCGTGGTACACTACTTCCTGCGATTCTTCACCTGCCGAATGATTATGAGCTGTTCCTTCACGATCAGGCAAGCTTTGCCTCTGTTGGATCCCCCCATACCCTTTGCCTCCGCGCTGCGGTTGAGCTCGAGACAGAGCAACACACTTGTCCTGTTGACTCCCCACTGTTAGTTCCTCGAACTGCTCCTCACGTGGCTGACTTTCACCCAAAACTGCAGGTATTGAAGGTCCAGTAGTGACAAGTTGATTAACAATTGCCGCCCGCAATTCAAGTGCACAGAGATTATTATACAAAAGTTCATCACAGGTATCATTGTAAGTGTTGTTTTCAGCCATAGTTAAAGAAGACGCAAAACCGGTGCAGCAGTCTCCTGCGGCAACCACGGGACATCGTTTCTGTAACGACGCCGCGTCCAAGGAAAGGACACGTGACTCCAGAGAATGACCAATAGCTGATGACGTGAA
Organism: Trypanosoma caninum; assembly: GCA_036321205.1. NCBI lineage: Eukaryota > Euglenozoa > Kinetoplastea > Trypanosomatida > Trypanosomatidae > Trypanosoma > Trypanosoma caninum. The sequence continues at coordinate 15,549 of JAWVMR010000037.1, read as the reverse complement.
ACGCCTACGCTTGCCTGCTCTCTCAGCACTAACAGATGTGGTTTCACCATCGCACGGCGCCTGTGATGGGTTACTAACCGCCGCTGCCTCCTCCGCGTTGTTATCAGCCTCGCGCTCTGTGGGCTGCGGCAACGTGTTCGCGTTCTCGGAAAAGACTTCTCCCGCTGGTGTCCGTGCCGTGCTGCCTGGGCGCTGCCGGCACTGCCACACGGCGGCCACAAGGGAGGACCTGACGCTCGTCGACAACCCCCGCCACGGCTTGTCAACGCGCACAAGTGGCAGCAGCGGGGCAAAACACAGCGCCCTGGACGCCGGCAAAAAAACGCCATGGTCCTCTTGCTGCTGCACCACAACAGGCACCTTCACCCCATCGCTCACCGACACAAGCGCCAACACGACCCGCAGCCACAGCTGATCCGCGACAAGGACGCGATCCCCGAGGCGCAGAGAAAAAACGTCGTTCTGGCGAAGCAAAAAGCAGTGCTCACCATTCTGTTTGTTTTCCTGACTACTCCAAGACATAGAACGTAAAACCGTAAGCATATTCCTACCAACGCACTTAAGCATCAAACGCTGCGCCACGTGTGGGTGAACGCGGTCGCCAATTTGTGCGTCTCCAGAAATTACCTCCTCTATCCACAAGGTCATCATCCGCCTAGAGTAATGAGGACTGTTACCAAAAAGCCAATATAGCTCCGGTGAATGTCTGCCTAAAACTTTCACAGCTCCACGCTGTTGAGTTGCGGACGGTGATAATGGAGGAATGTCAACGTACGAACAATTGAGAGAGAAACCATCAAACGGAAGCAAAAAAAAACGAAGCTCCATTCTTTTCACAACGTCGCTAAAACACTCGTAAAAAAAAAAAGAAAAAAAAACCTATGCTATAACAAATGTGTACACTCACACATATGTTAATTCAGCGCAAAACACACAAACAAATAAATTACAAATAGACAAAAAGCAATATCAATACCCAAATGCGTTAATATACATCTATTATAAATACAGCTTATATCAATAACATTAGTAATAACAAATTATATATACTTATGCATACATATAGCATCTTTTTTTTTTTTCTTATTATTGTAACTAAAAAGCTGCAAAAAGGCAGTGAAAGCATATTCGTGCAAAACTATTTATCGATCGTACTCACAAAGCAACCCTACCATAATAATAAACAAAAACAAAACCGGTAAATTGTAACTTCTCACTGGGCACCACTTATAACAAAATACTAAAAAAAAAATATCAATATCAATTAACTCTCTAACAGCTTTATGCCTTGACAAACCCCGATCCAGTGCTGAACAGATGCTATAAACGGCCGAGCAACAGCCGCTAATGCATATTCATCCGTATGTGCTATGTTTACACAGACGTTCATAATAACGAGGTTGTTCTTTAAACAAATACCAACAGCACCGCCAGCCATTTCGCGTCCTAATAATGCACCCTCTAAAAGTGCTTCAAATAGCCTAAGACGATGCTCAACAGCGAATGGTAATGAGTTAGCAATAACTGCATACATAAAAAGGCGCTCTGTTTGTGTGTCTAGTGTAATAAGAATATTTGTGCCATCCTCTAATGGTAACATGCAAGTATCGTTGTTGTCTAGCTGCAAGTGTGGAATACCAAGCTCTACTGAAAGTTGTTTAAGACTACTATCAACTCGCTCAGTAATGGTGGCCTTCATGCAATGCAAACAGCCGCGCTCTCGCCGTTCCAGTGCTTCCTCGCGCCTCACAAACTTCTGTTGCTGAGATTGAATCTGCTCTTTTAAACTGCGCACAGTCTCACGGTGCTCCTGCTCAACCAACGCCTGTTCTCGATAAAGTTTTCGCCGCTCCTCCCGCAAAACATCGAGTTCTTTTACAAGCTCATCCACCTTTGCCTCCCACTTCTCTTTGACCAACCGCTCGGCATTATTCTTCTCCATCGTAAGACGCGCCACAGTCTCCCTCAGTTCCTCAATCTCCTCCCGCAGGCGCTGGCCACACGAGCCATCAGAGCCGCGCCGCCGCTCTCCTTGCAAACGCCCCCCAAAAGCGCCACTTCTTGCGTCTGATGTCGTGTCCCCGCGCGCCACCTCGCCACTGGAGCCGTGAGAGCAGCGGTCGTTGCTGGTACGCCGCGGCGTCGACATCCCCACCGTCGAAGAACACGAGCCAGACAGCCGCACAGTAGTTGGCGCCCCGCCACGGCACAGTGACTGCGAACTACATTGCGGCACACTCGCACCACACCTGCTTACGTGACGCGCTGTGTTGCTGTGTCGCATCCGCAACAATGCCCCATCCACAAGGCCAACATCCCCGCCACATTCATCGTCCCGCAAGATTCTGCCATCCAACAAAAGTTCCTGCTGCTGAGAGCAAAGGCCAGTTGCATTTTGCAAATAACGTTTTATTTTAGCTACTGTCAACAAGTTAACGTCCCCTTCCATAACAAGTTTGTACCTGAATCCATCAATCTCAGAAAGAACGTAAACTGACTTGGCTTCAGTCAGCTTACCATTTCCCATTTCTTTTTTTTTTTTTTTTTTTAGGATGCTTTTGCGTTTTTCTCACCCCCTTTTTTTTTAAAACAAAAAAAATAAGTAAGAAATGCATGTATGGCTATCCTTGCAACATTTTCCAAAACTCATAGACAAGCTCACACGCACAGACACACACAAAAAAAAAAAAAAAAACAACAACAACAACCAACAAAAAAAAAAAAAAAAATCAACTAACCACTAAACATAATTAGCAAGCGTATTTTTATGTACGTCAAAAACATAGGTAGCACAGTTGCAGTAACAACACAATCGGCAAAAATAATACCAAATAACGAGAATAAGAATAACCTGCTACATTACAAAGAGGCCAGAGAAGAAAACAACTTTGTATTTCCATCCATTTGCTTCACTGTCTGCTTGCAAAGCGCTTCTGTAAAGCGCGCAACATGCAGCTCCGCACGCTGAAAAACATCATGTGACTGGCAGGCGTAATTCATAGAAAACCCCCACATCGCATCGTGTTCCGCCCCACACTGCAGCAAAACATAGCGCGCCCCCATGCAGAGTTGCAGACCAATCACGTGACTTGCCGTTTCCTTCACAGCCACACCAATCTGCTGAAAGGTCATCTTCTTATACACACGCTCAATCATCACAAGAGTAGCAACTGAGATTTTTGCGCCTGATTCTGGTGTGCCAGAAAGACAAAAAGAAGCGGCGCGCAACGCACTGCGTAAAGGTACCCTTCGAGCCTTTTTAGGCAAAAGTGTATAAAGAGACTCATCAATAAATCCAAGTGATGCAAAAAAATACCCAGGGGAAATGAAATAATGTATTTTTTCAAAAACCCAAGAAAAAAGATCATTTTTCCAATTTGCCTCAAACCGCGTGCCGGGAATACACTTGGTTTCAATATCACTAAGAAACCCAAAGACAAGTCGAAGGCGTTCACTTATCTCCTCCACCCGCTTGGCAAGCGCTTTACGACGTCTAGGAAATGGTAACAAGAGCACATCGTTAATTATTGCCTCAACCCTGTTAATATTCTTATTAACATGACACTCGGCCAAAGTACGAAGCTCCACAAAAAAACTATATCTCTCAGATGCAAGCTCAAGCACAACAACAAGTGCAACAAACAGATTAATCTTACCTAACCACCGCACGCAATGTGCAAGAATTTGCATTCGAGCAAGTGCCTCAATCTCGTCTCTAGCAACAAGTGAGTTTACAAAAGTCATTGTGTACTGCAACATCCACTCTGTCGCATACAAAATGTTCACCAACTTTGCTGCAAATGGAATAAGGTTTTCTTGTGCATATTTCATCACTGCCTCAGCACCTTCAATTGGCGCCGAGCCATCGCCTTGCATCGGAAGTGTCACTAAAATATGCGCATCACCCTCCTCCACAACTCTAAGCGCGATAGAAAGAGACTCCAGAATGTTGTCAAAAACAAGGGGATCACACAAGCGCGCAATGCTTTCATCTACAACTTTCATGTTGTCACACAACTGCTGCTGGACCTCCAGCATATTTCGCACCTCCACAGCCTTCCCACCTGCAAACTGACCCATAACACTTGACGAAGAAATATCAAAAAGTGCCATGTCAGGCAAAAAAAAAAACTCAAAAGACACATCATCTCTTTCATCAACAGCATTAAGTCCACATACTTTGCCGGAGTCTCCCTCTGCAGCAACCGCTGACGTTCCGTGACGGGAAAAATTAAGCGCTGTCTGGGGCTGATACAAACCTTCATAAACTGTTTGCTTTGCGGAGTGACCAATGCCACTTCCAAGCAAAAGTTGCTTCAAACGCCGCTCGCGACGCTCCTTTTGACGCGCGCGAAAGGCGTCACTCATGCCGACCTCCGCCTCCTCACGGTTGTAGCCCTCCTTAAATTTACCAAACTCCGCATAAAACGGTATCTCACCAGACGATGGCTCCATTCCTATATTCTTGTGATAACTTTATCCAGTTATTCTCCCCTCAGCATATATATATATTATAATGATAATCATAATAATAATAATAATAATAACAGATGTAGATCCTACATATGTGATGTAAGAGAAAGAACAGCACGGCTATTAATGCTGAAAACAACAAACAATATATCCTGTCAAAAAATTTTTAATGCTGTTATTTAGCTATTAACAAAAAAAAAAAAAAGAAAAAAAAAAAAGAGAGGAGGAAGAGGAGGCGCAAAAAGCTGCCATTAAAAATAAAAAAAATTTTACGCCCCGTTGTTATTATATTTATATATTTTTTTAACGAGAAAATACCACAAGTGCGCATTCCAGAACAACAAGGTAATAAATTTTACTTTGAAAACAAAAAAATAATAACAATAATAAAAGACAAGTAGAAGCTCAAATATTCCAACACCATTACTCCCACTCAAACCCACCCTCAACTCTTACTATCAATCCTCGTCGCTCGGCAAAGAGTGGCTAGCCTCCTCCTCGCTTTCTTCCTTGCTATCAGTGGAAGATCCTGAAACCGAAGAGGATGAAGCAGAAGAAAAACCATCCTTTGAGTCTTTTCTCAAGGCGTGGCACTTGACGCACTCAGCTACACTTGTTGGCAATAAAATAGAGCAATTTTGACAAAACCACAGCACAACGTCAAGACGGTGCGTTGGAGGTGTCCATTGCACCTCATGAGTTACACTATGGCTGTAAAAAACGTGTTCTGTAACAGGGTCGTAAAATTCGTGCCACTCTTCACTCTTGTGGTCAAACTCGCAGTCACGAGTGTCATGAATACCACCACAGTCATTGCAGCGATATTTTTTTACCGGACACTGCGACGATGGGTGACCGCGTTGAGCACATTTCCAACACCCCTTTTTTCTATCCATCAGCGGGTAGTCGCCAGGGCTCCGTCGCAGCCGAGGACAGGCAACCGTCCAGTGGTTCTTTGTGCATATATGGCATATGAAAGACGCCGGAACTGACGGTGGATTAACTTCCTTCCGCTGCCTCCTGCGACGCCGCTTCCCACCGCGCTTTCGACGCCTCGTCGCCTGCTTCACTGGAGACGCCTCGCGTGCGCGCTTCGTCATTGAAAGACGCCAGTGTTGAATAAGCGACAGGCCTCAACAACTCTAAATAACTAAAAAAAAAAAAAAGTAAAAGCGAAAGCGAAAGAGTAACTTTTAACGTTTCCCACAAGCGGCCAGGTAAAACCAATTCGACCAAGGCATTCAACAACTTACGTACCTAAACAGTCACTCGCAAAAAAAAAAAAAAAAAAAAAAAAAAAAAAAAAAAAAAACCTTAAA
>JAWVMR010000036.1:72500-79560 GCA_036321205.1 Trypanosoma caninum | reverse complement strand
TTCAAGATAAATAAAAAAAAAAAAAAAACATAGTAATGTAAAAAAAAAAATGCTAAAAAAGTAAATAACAGTTTTGCCTTTTTTTTTTTAATGCTTATTTATTTATTTTTATTTTTGTCGATATATTATGTATTTTTAAATATTTTTTTTCGCTGCGTTGTGTTAAGCATAATTTCCTGACTGTTGACATAAAGTTTTTTTCAAGTGATAAAAAATATTTGTTTATACATATGGTACAAATAAAAAATAGGCTTTAAAAACAGTAAATTGTATTTTGTTATGTTGTGCTTAACAATCAACTCTAGCAAACACGCAGTGTAGTTGTGCTTTATGTTATTTCTTTAATTTTGTTATCTGTAAATACGATACAATAATACATATATATTTATGGCTCTATGCACGTGAGTCGTATTTTTGCTCCCAAGAAAATGTACAAAATATAGTGTATCTCTAAGCTTACAGCAAGTAATGAGCAATACCAAATTTTTTGCACTAAAATAATTAAAATTATGAGGGCGGTGACAATAGGCCTAATGAAGGCCATAGTTTGAAAAGAGCTAAACCATAAAGACATTCAACAGGCAAAGCGCCAGCACTTCGTGAGTCAAAACTATCTCTCTTATTATCGCCTTCAAGCCACATCCATGCAGAGGGATGCCTGATGCGATCGATGCACTCGTCCCAGTCATGTGCCCTGTAGTGTGCAACAAAACCATTGTGGTTACCCGACTCTCCCCACGTATTACGTCCTTCATCAGCCAATGTTGCGTTAGTAGTAAAAGAATCACTAAAAAACTCATTTTCATTCCATCGCCGCACTACTGATTCATCTGTGGTATAACGCTTCACGCGCTTGCACACAGTCAATTCCGGAGATATTTTCACAAGAACAACACTTCCCACATGCACACACTGCCAAGAAAAAACATACTGAAGAAGCCTAATGGCGTTGTAAGGCAAAACAATCAGGTAATCGCCTTGTTGAAGCGTAGGCAACATAGAAGGCCCTTTTACAGAGCAGGTCAGACTAGAGTTCCAACCTATTAAAAAGCCTATCACCATAAATACTGCATTCTTCCGCAACCAAGAAAAAAAAAACATAGCTGCTTTCTCTAGCTAATTAAATTTCAAAAATTATTTAAAATAATAATAATAATAATAAATTTATAGCAAAATGTTTTATATCCTCCCACAACATCCAATTAGTATTACAACAGTTCTCTCAACTTATACAGCCACTACAAATTTATCTATAAATATCGACTTATCTTTCGCCTTCTCCTTCACGCAATATATACAGTAAGATATATTATTTAAAACAACACGTCCCCCCCCCCCCCAAAAAAAAAAAAAAAAAAAAAAAAAAAAAAATTTTTTTTTTTTTTGTTATATGTATCGGCACGTACATATGGATAGTATATTAGTTTTTTTGTGGTTATTGTTGTTTATTTATTTATTTTTTTTGCTTATTTATGTTTTGGCATTTTTATCAAATGTGTGTGTTGCAAACTTAGTCTTTTTAGAGAAAAAAAAAAAAAAAAGGACGAAGCAAGAAAAACGAGCTATAAGACAAAAACAAACAAACAACAACAACAAGTGATTAGTTCTTTGTCGTCTGCTTATGGACATTCACTTTTCGTTTACTTCTGATTTTTTATTTTCGACGCTCAGTGTACTACTTGCCGCGGCTGTGACGTACGTCGCTGCACCGTTTGTAGAGCGATGTTTGCCGCCACTGCCAGTTACTGATGCCGTTGAAGAAAACGACAGGCCACTGCCTACGCTTTATCAAAAGGCTGACTGACGAAAGATTTGTTTTTTAAGCATTTATTTATTTATCTTTATATATATATAAGTTGTAGTATTTTCGGTTTTGGTTTTGGTTTTAGTTTTCTTTTTTTTTTTTTTTTTTTTTTTTTTTTTTTTTTTTTTTTTTTTTTTTTTTTTTTTTTTTTTTTTTTTTTATGTGTGTATGTTTTATTGTATTGTTTCGCATGTGTTTGTATGCATGTGTATTTGTTATTATTTGCAGGGTCTGTTTTGTGTGTGTGTGTGTATTTGTGAGGAGAAGCTAATATTAGTGAGGTGACTTACACGAGCGGCTGGAAAGGGGTTGTAGGTAGAGACTGTGGTGGAAGGCAGATTCTATACCTTGCTCACACACATAAACATACATAAAGGGCTTACAGAAAAATATACAGCTGAGGGATTTTTTTCGACTAATTGTAGCAGCGTTGCTATTTTGTTGGATACAAGCAAGGGGACAGGTGAGGAGTTGAAGTTGTATCTGTCTGTTTGTGTGAGTGAGGGACTGAAGTCTGAGGAGTACGTATGAAATGTAGTGGAGTGTTTATGTTTCGACGTGAGCTTATATTTTTGCAGCGGTTGCCAATGCCGATGCCGCCACGAACGTCTGCTGGTAGTGTGAATATGCAACACTCCATGGAGTTGGAGGCAAGGCGACGGCTGGAGTTGGATGAAGCAACGCGGAATCGTTTTGTTATTGTAAAAGAAGAGGCCCGCAAACGTAGTGGTCGTGTTATTGGTATTGATCTTGGTACTACAAATAGTTGCATTTCATATATCGATAACGCAACAAATAAGCCTAAAATCATTCCTTCGCCTACAGGTTCATGGGTATTTCCTACGGCTATCACATTTGACAAAAATCATAAAGTACGTCTTTATGGTGAGGAGGCCCGCGCATGTGTGCGGACAAGTGCCAGCGCAACTTTGTGCAGTGGGAAGCGCCTTATCGGAAGAGGGGTTGGCGAGCTTGGTCGTGTTCAGTCACAGCTGCAAAAGACAAACATGTTGACGCTTAGCGAAAAGGGCGAGGTGGCGGTTGAAATCATGGGTAGGACATACACTGTTGTGCATATTACTGCTATGTTTCTTAGATACCTGAAACACGAGGCAGAGAAATACCTGAAGGAACCTGTCGACGCTGTTGTTGTTAGCGTCCCGGCGTTTTTTACACCACGTCAAAAGGTGGCAACGGAGGACGCAGCACTCGCTGCGGGGTTTGACGTTCTTGAGGTAATTGACGAGCCCTCTGCTGCTTGTCTGGCACACACTGTGCTGCGACATGGTAAACTGTCTCCAGCAGGTGAAGAAGAAGAGCAAGGAGCAAAAAATATTAGGGGCCGTACTGTACGCTCAGTTGTGTTTGACTTGGGTGGGGGCACACTGGACTGTGCAATCATGGAACACGATCGGCGGTGTGACACATTCACTCTCGTAGCTACTCATGGTGACCCGCTTCTTGGCGGTAACGACTGGGACGCCGTACTTTCACAGCATTTTGTGGATCAGTTTGAACGCAAATGGCGCGTGCCATTAGAGGACAATGAAGGAAACGTAGGGCAAGGAGTGGCTACATATCGTCAGCTTATGCTGGAGGCTGAGAAGGCAAAGATTCACTTTACACATTCAACAGAGCCGTACTATGGTTACAACCGTGCTTTTCACTTTTCTGAGAAGCTGCGTGACATTCTGCCACTTGAGGCCACGTTGACATATCAAGAATATCTGGAACTAACTCGTCCATTGAGGGTACGCTGTATAGAGTCTCTCAGAAAGCTTTTTGAATACACGGGATTTCGGGTCAGCGACATTGACAACGTGCTTTTGGTTGGTGCTATGACGCGAGATCCTCCAATAAGGAAGATTTTATCGGACTACTTTGGGCGTCTTGTTGAGCCAGAGACAACATGTCCTGCAGATTACGCTGTGGCTATTGGTGCCGCGATTCGTGGGGCAATGTTGCAAGGTAGGTTTGATGATTTATCGGCAAACACACGATTTGTGAGCGGTACAGTGCAAGCCACAAGAAATTGTGGTCCTATCAGGCGTTTTTTTAATAGATTTGCTACGATGTTTACACGGTCGGTAAACCCCAACGCTATTGGTCAGCGTTGGCGTGGTCGTGCGAAGGGCCTAAGCGATGATGAGATTGCAAACTATGCAAAGGAGCTGGTGGAGTTTGAGGCTGCGTGCCAGCGTCGTCTGCTTCTGGAGCGAGCTGAAAGTGAGGCCAACTTTGTCATGCGCCGGGTGACTGCAGATTCAAACAAGCGTCAAGGAATGCAGGAGAAGCGTGTAAGGCAGCTCAGTGAGCAACTAAAGTTTTGGCAGTACATGGTGCATAACTTTCACGACCATGAGGAGGAGCTTTTGCGTACAGTAAAAGAACTGGAGCAGACTCTGGATGAGTTGGAGGGGTACGCTGAGGACAATACACTGGCACTTACCAGTGATGGAACCGTTGATTTTTCTACGGTTACACCGATAAACTGCTGCAGTAAGGAAGAAACAGCAAATATGAGAGCATCATTAGGATCGCAGACAGTCCGATCATTGCAGTCACCACCGCGGCCGGTGACTGACGCTAGCAAGTCTGAAGACCAGAAAAACGAGAAAAAGGGTCCTAAAATTATTCGCCGTCCAGTGCCATTGCCAAAAGCGAGCGCGGAAGCCCAGGAACTTGTGGAGGCGGGCCATCCCATACTGCGTGGGGCAGATGTTGCTATGACCGAAGCGACTCGCAGCGCTCTTTTTGAGGCGCAGGTTGAGGAGCGGGCGTGGCGGGAGCCGCCAACACCGCCTGGAGAGGAGGGCTCGTGGCAGGAGGTCAAGCGCGCAGTTGACGCTGGTGAGGCCGTGGGCAGCCCTGTGACGCTCCAGGAGATGCAGCGGTTAATGACAAACGAAGAGATGCTGCAGGCGCTAAGAATAATTGCACCCATTGACGAATTTGTTAGCGATGAACACAGAAAAAAACGTGACCTGGCGTTGGACCTACAGACCATGAACATTATTGAAGGCTCAGTGGACATGGTAGAATTGGAGTTGTGCTTGTGTGAGTTTGCGGAAAAAGAAGAACAGTTGCAGAAGGCGCAAAAAAAAGAGGAGTCTAGGACCGCAGCCGATATGTCTGCAAGTCTTTTTCGGGGGGACTGATATCTGTTTTCTGTAGAACAACCTGATGAAGTGTGTTATGAAAAAAACACCTGTTAGTAAACCTTTATTGCTTGGTGTTTTATGTAAGTGACTTGAGTATGTTTTATTGTTATTTATCTTTTTTGTTGCTGTTTTTCTTAGCCTAGTAGCATAGTAGTCATGCCCGCTAAGAAGACGTACACCCTTAAGCAGGTGCAAACCTTTGGCAAAAAAAAGACAGCCATCGCCGTCGCCACGGTTACGAGGGCTGCGCAGTGCAACATCCGTGTGAACGGTGTGCCCGTCTCGCAGATTCTCCCCGAGACTCTGCGCGAAAAGATCCTTGAGGCCGTGAAGGTTGTTGGCCCCCGCCACTTTGCCCGCCTGCGCATCGACGTGACGGTGCGTGGCTCCGGCCAGGTTGCCCAGGCATACGCCGCGCGCCAGGCCATTGCGAAGGGTCTGATCGCCTACTACCAGAAGTACAGTAATGAGGTTGAAAAGGCCGCGCTGAAGGACAAGTACCTTGCATACGACAAATTTCTTCTTATTGCCGATCCTCGCCGCTGCGAGCCAAAGAAATGGGGTCGTCACTCTGCCCGCACACGCTTCACAAAGTCCTATCGGTAAGCTGTTTATGTTTTTGCCAGTTAATGAGGGGCATGTTTTTTTTGTTTTGTTGCTGTTTTGAGGACACTGCATTTTTTATTATTTTTTGGATGTGTTTTCTTGTTGTTTGGCGATATTCTTATTTTGCCTGTTTTTGCCATTCTTACCAGGCGTTTACACATTGGAAGTTGTTTTTTAACAGCAAAACCTACAATTGTTTTTATTGATTAACGTTGTCTCTTTTATTTTTTATTTTTTATTTTTATTTTTATTTTTTTGTAATATTTATATTATGTCACAACATTTTATTTTGTAGCACTCTAATGCCCGCTAAGAAGACGTACACCCTTAAGCAGGTGCAAACCTTTGGCAAAAAAAAGACAGCCATCGCCGTCGCCACGGTTACGAGGGCTGCGCAGTGCAACATCCGTGTGAACGGTGTGCCCGTCTCGCAGATTCTCCCCGAGACTCTGCGCGAAAAGATCCTTGAGGCCGTGAAGGTTGTTGGCCCCCGCCACTTTGCCCGCCTGCGCATCGACGTGACGGTGCGTGGCTCCGGCCAGGTTGCCCAGGCATACGCCGCGCGCCAGGCCATTGCGAAGGGTCTGATCGCCTACTACCAGAAGTACAGTAATGAGGTTGAAAAGGCCGCGCTGAAGGACAAGTACCTTGCATACGACAAATTTCTTCTTATTGCCGATCCTCGCCGCTGCGAGCCAAAGAAATGGGGTCGTCACTCTGCCCGCACACGCTTCACAAAGTCCTATCGGTAAGCTGTTCGGTGCTGTTGTGAGAGTGCGTTTTTCTTTTTCTTTTTTTTTTTCTTTTTATTCTTTTTGTGCAAGCAAGCACGAAAATGGGGATTAAGCATATATAAACAATATTTATTTAAAGTATATATATTTTTGCTTTTTTTTTTTTGGTTTTATTTGCTATATTTCGCAGTATATACACGTATATGTATCATATTATGATCTTTGTTGTTTTTGTATATATTAGGTATTTGTTGTAGTGCGCTTTAAGGCGTTTTTGGGCAACACTAAGGGAGCAAATAATAGTAATAAGGCCGATTTGACTGAGTACGTAGTGTGTGTTGTAGGCTTGGTAACTTGATTGTTGCTAAGAACATACGTATATATATATATATATATATATATTTGTGCGTTTGGGGTTGTTGCGTGTGGAGATAAGCTCTTCAATTGTAAATGCGACAGGGGGGGTCTGTGTTGCGCATAGTTTCTTGGGGTTCGGGTGTTAGTGGGGAGCGTTTTTTTTGCGAGCAGAATCATGGAAAAATGCCATATCCAGTAGGCTACACAATTGAGCGGAATGTCTTTGCTGTTGCTACTGACAAGGGTCGTGTTGATCGCACCAAAGTGCTTTTTCCAAATGATACTGCTGCTGCTGCTGTTAATACGCACTTGTACGATGTTTACTACACTGCATCAATTAGACAGGGACCTAATGACGATCTTGTTTTTGAGGTAACGCGCAGTGACAGACCTGACAT
>JAWVMR010000036.1:0-67500 GCA_036321205.1 Trypanosoma caninum | reverse complement strand
CAAGCATAACTTTAGCGGATTCAATTTCACCATAAGGCTTACAGTGATTGTAAAGATCGATATCAGTTACACTGAAATGAAGACCGGAAAAAAAAAGATTGCTACGCACACTATCATCCATCTCCTGCTTTGACTGCGTCCCCAGCGTTTCCTTCTCAAGAGCGTCAGATTCTGAAATCCCGTACGAATGCTGCTGACTCTGTGACATACTTCCCCCAAAAAACTTTGGCTCAACTGAAAATGAAACATCAGAAATTGAACCACAGGCCACCCCTTCACTTTGAGGGTGTGTTGGCCAGCTGCCGTAGGAAGACACAAACGCATCCAGGTTTATGTTAGCATTTTCAGTAGGTGATGCATGACCCTTTTGTAACAATTGTTGATGTTGTTCTTGTGACTTGTTTAGCATTTTTACCGTCTCAAAATCACCTAAATTCTCGTATTCATTATTCACAACGCCAGTACAACGGTCATTTTGTGAGTGCTCAGTGTTACTATGCTGAGAAAATAAAAACTTAGCTGTCGAATTAAACCGTAAATCAACAGAATTCGTGTCATCATCAGATGTCTCATAAGGATTAATCACAAAATTTATGCGATTATCCACACAAGGGTTGTCTTTCTGAGAATTATTTTTATCAGCTGCCTTGTCAGATAGAATACAACATTGCTGGTTTTTATCATCCTCATTACCAACAATAGTAAAGAACTGACCAGTACTTCTTTCAGCATCACTACTGCCAACATTTACGTCAAAGTTATTTTCATTAGGGATCATTGTAGATTGTTGTTGAATTTTATGAAACAAAGCCTTCAATATCTCTTTTTTTAAAAAATATAATTCCTTGACAGAAAACAAATGTATCGCACAAATATATACGTATATATATATATATATATATATATAATATGTGCGTGGTGTATATATAAATCTGTATATATACCTATTTATTATTTTATCTGCCACTCAAAAAAAAAAAAAAAAAAAAAAATTTTTTTTTTTGAAACTTTTCTTGTCCCTATAGAATGCGTTTTAACTAATGTGTTTAAAATAAATAAATATGTATAAAAATAAAAAATAAAACAAAAATTTATAAAAATATATATAAAAATATATATAAAAAAAAACTGCAACAGTAATGACAAAAGCAACAAACCAAAAAGCAACGTAAAAAATAAAATAAAATAAAACCATTACCTGATTCTAAATAAAATAATAATAAAACAAAGCTTACATTTATTTACCATTTTTTTTTTTTTTTTTTTTTTTTTTTTTTTTTTTTTTTTTTTTTTTTTTTTTTTTTTTTTTTTTTTTTTTTTTAATTTTAATATTTTTCGTTTTTTAAAAAAAAAAAAAAAAAAAAAAACGGTAAATAATAATAAATAATAGGTCCCCACAAGGTAATAATAATGACCATTTTACATCCTGCATATAAAAATAAAAGGCTTAAAAAAAAAAGAAAAAAAAAAGAGAAAGAGAAAGAGAAAGAAAAAAAGAAAAAGAAAAAAAAAGAAAAAAAAAGAGAGAGTCTTTTAATGTTTATCATACTAAAGTCTTATACATATGTATATATATATATATATATATATATATATATACGTCAAGCAAAAAAAGAAAAGAAAAGAAAAAAAAAAGAAAAGAAAACATTACATTCATCACTAAGTGTGCCTCGTCTGTCACACACTGTGGTATTTCCTTCCGAAAAATTTATAAATGTTCTCCATTTTTCACCCCAATTTTATTCCATTTATAAAAAACACATAGGCAGACACATCAAAGTGGCTCTTAGTCCATTTTTATTCTTTTATTTATTTATTTTTTTTTTTTTTTTCCTTCATACGGAGTTTTCCCCAAAGTTCTTTTCTTTCATCTCTCTTTTTGTTTTGCCTTTTTGCTTTTTTTCCAATATACATAACTCACTTACACACATCCACAGTTACATCCCCAGCCCGCCACACACCCAATAAATAAATATATATATTTATATTTCTTTAGTGTTTAGGCTTCCCTTTTTTTTTTTTTTTTATTTTTCCTCGTGTCTTCCGCTTGTTGGTGTTGCTAGACGTCAACTGACTACATCTCAGCAAAAGTCGTGCTAGTTGTTGAACTCGGTGCAACGGGTACCTCTTGTGCTTTCTCAAAAACCGGCATTGGCATTGCACGTATTTGTTCCACCGAGAATGGCTTGTCCACACTTACTTCAAGATAGTGCTCGTTAAGACAGTTGACCATCTCTTGCAAAGTAATGGTGGAAACGTCAATTGGAATACTGTGCCGCAAGAATTTATCCACCAGAAGCCGTGCTCGAATTGACTCCAAATCAGTTACAAACTCAGCCGAAAGAAAAACGGTCAGTGGAATAGCCGTTTTCTGCATGGAAAGGTCGCGCTGCGTGCGTGGAGAAATGGCAAGCGTTGACTTTCGCCTTTTAGGCAGCTTCGCTGCCTCCTTGTTAAAAAACTTTGACACGAGACGCACAACAGATGGCGGGAGGGCCCACCAGCGCACACGGGAATCATCTTCGTTATTGTAGTCAGTTTCCGCAACAGAGTCGGTACCACCGCCAGCCGAGCGAAAACTATCAAGGAATGACAGTTTCGAAATGCTGATAAGACGCGAACCAGCGCGCATCATTGGAGGGATGTAGTCTTCCCCGTGCTCCTGCAAAAAACGGTAACGATTTGGCAGCGGTTGCGGCTGCGAAACGGTGCGGTACGCGCGGCGCAAACACTTGAATGAGAGTTGCACCACCCGTTCGTTATTGTACGCCGCCGCTGCGGCCCCCTTAGCGTCCTTACAGTCATTGCCCACAGCCTGCGCCGCTGCCTCGTCCTCCTCCGCTAGCAAACGAGCATCAGCGTCAATCTGCAGTTTGGTCGCTGCCGCAATAATTTCACGTGCCTCCGACACGGTAAGAAGATGACTGCGAATGCGCAGACGGTGCAGGTCTTCTGGAGGAAGCACCGGCATTTTAGCCGGCAGCGGCTCATCATTACTGGAGATGTCATCATCGCTCTTGCTTTCGTCGTCGCTTTCTTTGCTCTCATCCATAGCGTCAAGCAGGCGCTTCCAGTTGGCCACAATGTTCCTGTAGTCATTGTCTACCTCCTCCTTCGCACGCCTCGCAATCTCCACCTCCGTTTTGTAGTTGAAGTAAACCAATTCAAGAAAGGTGTTTACAGAAATGCAGCCATCTGAGCGTTTCTGCGGGCGTCGCACAGCTACCCGCTCAATGAGTTGCTCCTGAAGAACGGGGTATGGAGCGTTAAGCACGAGACTTCGCAACGATACCCAACCGGAGCCGTCGCCATCAAGGTAATTAAATATGTTCTTCATGCGAAAGTAGTCATCCGCAAAGTAGTTTGCCACTTCCATGTGGTTTATATCGCAAAGGTCATTGATAATGTTCGAGACATTTGTGCCAATGTGCGTGCCGTCCAGAGCAAAACGCACAATGTTCTTGTTTGCCCGTAAAAGCTTGATGACTGGGTTTGCGCTATACACCGTCACTAGCGGATTGTCACCAGCGTCAACGCTGCGGATCGATTGATGGTCCTGCAGTAGCTCAGCTAACGCAGTGATAAACTCGTCCGTGACTTGGCAACCACGCACAGAAACACGGCGCAACGACCTGCTGCACAGCAGCAGCGGAATCACCGCCATGCAGCCCTTTGGGCCAAGAACAAAGTTTGCGCAATCAAACACACGGTGTTTTTCCCAATCCCGCGGTGCATCGCTAAGCAGCGCGGAAACGCTTTTTTGTCGGTTAATGCCCATCTCCTCGCAAATCTGCGCGTACGCCGCACGTGGTGACTTCCGATCAAACAACGCAAGCGTTGCGTCCACCTTTTGCATTGTTGTCATTTTTCGTTTTTTTTTTTTTTTTCTTTATAACAGCTTTTTGTTACTTTTGTTACAGTGTTGTTTTTGTTTTTGTTTTTGTTTTTTTTCAGCTTCAAACCGTATAGGTACCTAAAAAACTCGCTGCTTTCTTCTTTAGCACCCTCCCAACTCACACACACACGCACAAAAATTAAATACAAGTAGATATTTATATGCGCGTTGTTTTGTTTTACTTATGCGTATTTGCGTCGCAGCTCTAATATCCATATTACAAACAGACAAAAAGTATATATATATATATATATATAAAATTAAAAAAAAAAAATATTACTTTTCCTTTTATACCTCAAAACATTAGTATTAAAAAAACACCACACATACATACATGGCAAATAGAAACATATATGGGAATAAAAAAAAAAAAAAAACGACAAATCCCGTCAACACTCACGATATCTGGCCAACATGGTATTGATAGCGCCATCTTTATCCGGCATGTCACAAAACGACAGTGTCAGCCACCGCCTTGCCGTTTCTGGTTGCAGAAAAACCAGGGTCCTCCCCGACTTGCTATCAAGATGCGTAGAGCAAAAGACATAATCAAGCAAGTACTGGAGTAGCCTCGGGCCAATTATTTGTGCGGCTACGGTACTATCATCTGACACCTCCTGCAGTATCCAACACTCCAGTGCATCCCTCCAGCCACCCTCATTGACTCCTTTATTATTCTTTTCACCTTCATCAACTATAGCTGCAGTGTTCATGAAACCAGTCGCATTTCGCTCATTCTGCTCGTCCCGCATTATTGCCGCTCCAACAGTGTACGCAATAGAAAAAAAAAGTTGCTCAAGTGGGGGCAATACAAGCGTCGCAACAGGCACCGCAAAATGTACACTACCCGTGACTATCGCAACACCGTCAAAAAGAATGCTCTCTTCTCCTGTAGCCAGTGAGTCTACGGCGTATCTGCACGCGGTTACTCTTGCCGCAATCTCAATAGAAACCCTCAACCGCGCCTCTTCCAAGATATCATCCAGTTTCCCACCGTCCTTCTCACCCTCCACATCTTTCAGTTCACCCAGAGAGACAAAATGGGCTGCAGCAATGTCAAAAGCCGTTTGAGTAATTGCGCAGTCGCCAGAAACGCCCTTCTCTGCCTCCGCTGCCAAATCATTTGGCGCTTCACTAACACCCTCGCGCCGGCTGCTACCGCCCTTCGCTGCCGTCGTCGCCAAAATAGACAACTCCGCGTTGTGGCAGTAGTGCGCCACGGTGCAAAAACATGGTAACGCGATCCATGTAGCTGGTGGTGCTGACGACTCAGACGCCTCCGCAACCCCGCTAACAGTGGGCTGTGCGAGCAGGCGCTCCAGCGCTGCATCCAACAACTGCCGCTGCGACCGCCCCTCGTTGCCTTTTTCGTCCTCCTCAGCCTCCGCCAAAAAACGTCCTGACAGACCCTCGCGGTCGCTGTTGTCCCGCACGGCCGCACATACCGCACCCCAGTCCTCCGCGCGCGGCAGCGGCTGTCGCCAGTACGCCAGTTTTTCCTCAGCCCGCAGAGCATCTTGCACGGCACGAAGCACAACTACCACGTTTGTGATGTCACAAGACTCGCTGCAAAGATCACCTGTAAGCAACACGCTTGCAAAACACCTTAACGTCTGCAGCAAACCATCGCGGACCCTTTGTATTGACCTGGCGCGGCGCAAAAGCTCTGCGCGAAAGGTCGGTACAAGAGACTCAGCGCGGGCAAGTGCTTGTCGACGCCGAATGGTATCACACGCAACAGCAACACGCTGACGCAGACCCTCTCGCTGACGTGCTGCCTGTTGCAGGGCCGATTCAACCTCCCGTTGAAGAATTTCAGCAGCAGCGGGGTTCATATTGCTCTTACTCAGCTAAATTTCGTATTCCACAGTGTACAAAAATTTGTATTCGCCTGTCAAACCGCTGCAATTACTTCCGCACTATTTTCAGCTTTATTATTAGTTACAGAATCACGGTCTTACGTATTCGACACTAGGGCCCCAGTGATCAAGAAAAGATAATATACATACAGACAAAAAAAAAGCGATAAAAACATAGTTGAAAACATAACTAAATTATTAGCCCAGCTGATACTGGGCTCAAAATAATAATAATAAAAACTAAATTATATATATATATATATGTAACCCCTAGCCATGTTAGTGATAACCAGAAAGTGCGGCTCTTCTGGTACTCGTCTTGGTATTCGCGAGTTTCTGCATGTCAGAGGCTGCACGCAGTATTTCCTCACGTGATGTTTCCAGTACCATACCGCCCATAACTATTTCCATCAACAAAAGCTGCACTTTGTCTGAGTGAAAAATAAGATCCAGCTCACATACATTCTCAAAAGTGCGATCTAAACTCTCCACAAAGACTTGAATAAGATCAAGTATCGCCAGCTGAGACTCACTGCTATCCACAATAAACACAAAGCATAGTGTGGCGTAGTGGCGGTATACTACACGAGTATCAGGAGTGGGCCACTCGCAAAAGTTGTCTACAAAATTGCAATGATCGGCACTGCGCCGCGAAATAATATGATGAATGCGACGCACAAGCTCCTGCTGAAGACCCAGTGGGATGTCCCTCTCGTATACATTTAGCAGTCGGATCCTGCCAGCAGTGTTGATGATGATAACAGCCTTAATCATAAATCTAAAAAAAAAAAAAAAAAATAATGTATATCCAAAGATAAATAAATAAAATACAAATAATAAAAAAAAAACCTTTTGTAGATTTAACGATGGCTACTTCTAAATCGTCTCTCGCTCCCCCAGCGTAATATAAAAATATATAGTTATAACTGCAATAATAAGAATCAAATAAAGTTAAAAAAAAAAAAAAAAACAGATAAATGGAACAAAAATAAGCAATTAACGCAAATAAAAACATTAAAATTAAAACTAAAATTAAACAAAAAAACATTTTTTTTTTGTTTTTGTTTTTGTTTTTATTCCCTCCACATGTTTTGTTTTTTTTTTTTTTTCAAAACTATTGGCTAACACGCCCTCTTCCACTCTTACCTCCCACTCACCCACACATACACACAGTATAAAGAATATCTGTAGTTGATTAACCAACAGCAAAAGTTCATCTCGTTATCTTCCCACCTTTTTCCTCCTCGTCGGAGTCAACCGTGATAAACCCGCTACCAGCGGCGATGTTAAAACCACAAGTTTTATTGCTCTGGTGTAAACAGTGAGGCGGAATAGACAGACCTCCAGCACGACGTTCTGGTGGACTTAACGTTCTGGTGGTGGTGGTGGTGGTGGTGGTGGTGGTGGTGGTAGTGGTGGTGGCCTCTGCAATTTTCAGTGGTAAAAAACTATTACCCGCATTTACGTTGCTGCCATACGCTGGCTGCAGCGGTGTTCGCGCAATAGACTCATCACACATCCGCATTAAATAATCAACACCCATCACGTCTACAGGAGCCTGCCGCTGTGCAAACGGAACGGGTTCTGTCTGAGAAACAAAAGGAGTGGCCCCAATCACTTCCTGCATAAGCTCAGGCTGCGTCGTGTGCTGCCAAAGTGGCGGTGGAAAAAGCACAAGGGAGTCAGCGCTCGGTTGTGCTAACGTCTTTGATTCTGTGATGGTGAGTGGCTGAAAAGACGCTGTAAACTCGCATGTGTCACAACCCCGTGGCGCTGGAGTGTCAGGCACGGTGAACACTTGCTGCGGTGGCTCGTGATGAACATTGTTATCTTTTGGCATCTGGAATAACGTCTTTTTCGGTAGCGCTATACCCATCTTCCCAGGCGACACCATTGTTTTGCTTGCTGGCGATGTCGCATTTGTGACTGTTTCACTTGCCGTAGTTGCAGCCTTTGTTAACGGCTGAGCTATTTTTTGTGGTGTCGTATCTGAGTCTAAAAGCAGCATACGCAACCCCTGCGGTGGTGCGGCGTTGGCGCCCGGATCATGTGCTTTGAGCGGTGTCTTGTCGTCGTTAATAATCTGCCCCGCGTGCACGTCCCCACGTGGCAGACGGTGTCGGCTGGCGATTGCCGTCGTTGTCTGTCGCAGTATCTCTTCCTCCATGATGGTGAGCTCGCCTACATCACCAATATGTTTATGACGAAACTCGCGGTAGAGCCGGAGAATATCGACGCCAAACTTCTTCACCTTGTTCTTCCCAAGCCCTTCCAAGTCAACCAGCTGCGAGACTGATCCCCAACCGGGCTCTGCCAGGGTGCCCACAAGCATCTGCATCGTTTTCTTTGGCATGACGTTGTACTGCCGCCCACCCTCTGAGCGCTCTGCAAGAGACCGGACAAGAGCCTCCAACTGCGAAAGAAGATCAGCCTCAAGTTGCTGCAGTCGCGCAGCAGGCAACGTTGTCACCGCCGCGCCACTAGCGGCCAGTTGAACATCAAGATCCTTTGCATTGCGAGGCGACAATAATACCTGCGTGCGGTGTCGCTTTTTGCGCTGCAGGCCACTAGACGGCTCAAATGTAGGAGATGAACTTTCCGTCGCAAACCCCAAACCAGAGTTATTTTTAAAAGAGGAAGACTCAAAAAAAGATGAAGAAGAAAATAATGAGGGCTGAGACAAGGCAGAAAATGAAGATGAAGATGAGGGTGGTGATGATGATACCTCACACTCAGTTAATACAAATCCTTGAGCTGTCTTTTTTCTCCTCGCCCCTTTCTGCTGACTTTTGCCTTTTACAACATGTGGCTCTCTCTGCTCCTTTCCCTCCAGACGTGCCGACACTCCACCTTTACGTCCTTTAGTCGTAGCGGCATTAGCCTCTCTACTGCAATCCTTGTTGCCGCTACCACCGTCGCCTGTGGTGGTGGTGGTTGATAATCTTTCAAAGGTGCAGAACACTCCAGGTGCCTCAGATTCCTTCGCCATAGTCACACTACTGCCTTTTTCCCCACGAACATCAATCACAACACGACGTATACCGCTGCGCACATCGCAATATATCTTGTTTCCAGCGCCATCACCAGTTTCTACATACGCACAAGTTACAAAATCTGTTACCTTCTCCAGCCGCTCCTTCAGTATTCCGAGTAACAGTGCCTCAAGTATAACACGTTCTATTAAACCCTTTGTGTGTGACGTTCCCTGTTTGTATTCTGCAGGTGCGCCCCTCTGTCGCATACGTGTCTCAACAACCTTACCAACATCTGCGGTACCGCGGTAAACACCAATAAGTTGCTTCGACGTCATGGGACCAAGATGCACAATAATATTGAACATGTCAATGACTATATTAGAAACATCAAGCTGTACAGCCTTCCAATTCTCACTCTTCTTGCTAGCACAGTTGTCACAAATTTCTACAGATCCCTCTGGTTGGGTCAAGCAATAGTGCCTATCCACGTTTTCACCAAAATGCCCGAGCTGCTGCATTCGACGACACTGCACATCGTTCGCACTGTATGCCAACATACGGTACAAGGAAATCATGGAGGCTTTCCAGTCTTTGCTTCCATAAATCAGATGCTCATGTCGCTGCTTATCACTTGGAGAGTATAACAAAATGCATTTAGAAGGCAACCCATCACGACCAGCGCGTCCACTTTCCTGGTAGTAGCCTTCAATAGACTTTGGCATTGCCGCATGAATAACAAAACGAACGTCTGGTTTGTTAATCCCCATCCCAAAAGCAATCGTGGCACATATCACTTGCAGCTCATCCTTCGTCCATCGCTCCTGTTTTTCATTTTTTCCGCTAGCGTCTGAATGATAATACGAGGCCCGTATACCCGCAGAAACCAACTCTGCAGCCATCTCTTCGCAGTTTTTGCGCGATAAACAGTACACAATTCCGCAGGCCATAGGAGGAAACTGATGTTTAATAATGTCCACGACAATTTTCCCCACACATCGCCCTACTTTACGCACAAAATAGGAGAGGTTAACTCTATTAAAAGAGCCCTTAAAAATTAGCGCATCATGCAGCCCTAGTGTACTAATAATATCCTGCTGCACCATGTCTGTCGCAGTTGCAGTGAGAGCCGAGATTGGCGTGGTTGGAAAGTGTTGTTTCAATATTGCTAGCTTTCGGTAATCTGGACGAAAATCATGACCCCACTGCGAAACACAATGGGCCTCATCAACAACAAAGCGGTTCAAAAGGCCGCGACATGCAAGATTTGCAAGAGACTGTACAAAGTAATCACTTCGTCCAAAGTACTCTGGCGTAACATATACAAGCGTGTGAATAATACGCCCTGAAGACCACTCAGAAAAAAGGGCTCGCCGTGGTGCATCTAACGTTTGACCAGTTAACGCCATTGCGGGAATGTCGTTAGCAATAAGGGCATAAACCTGATCCTGAATAAGAGAAATAAGTGGGGAGATAACAATAGTTACCTGCGCTGGGTTTGGCATCAGTGCGGGAAGCTGGTAACACAAAGACTTTCCTCCCCCCGTCGGCAGCAGAACAAACGCGTCACGACCATCCATGCATGCATTCATAATCTCCAGTTGCAAGAACCGGTACTGATGCAGGCCAAAAACATCAATCATTGTTCGTCGCAAATCCACTGACCAAGGAAACCCTTCCCCACTATAACGTTCAATAAGATTGACCGGAAGCTGGACCGGTGTATCAGTGGACATTGTTCGCTGCAGCTGATAAGGTGTGCTCTGTTCGTACATTTCCCAACTAAACCGCTGAGGCGCATTGCCTGATTGTGGCCGTATTGCGCAAAACATTTCCCCATTTTGGTCTAAGTTATAACCAACAGATGCTCTCTCCTTCTCTCCATTCTTTTCGCCAGCACCAAAAGATTGTCCTAGCAATTGCGGCCTCATACTAACAGCATCAGATGATACAGTACCCACATCAAAAGCACCACCACTACGCTCAAAAAAAGACAATGACCCACTATTAACAGGACCATAACAATACGATTCAGCAGCAAAAGCAGAGGAAGCAGAAGCAGAAAGAGGGTGCGCCGTAACTGCCGCTGCGGAGGAGGTGGAAGCCACCGAACACCGGCCATTTTGAACAAAAACGGGGCTACTACGGCTACTAGAGGAAGGATGACGTCGAAGTAAAGTGGCCTGCACACAACGCAGACGAGAAAACTCCGCCTCCAAATCCACAATGGTGCTGTCGTATTCGGCGGCAGCCAGGCTCGTGTCATGCTCCTCGTCCTCCTGCAGCACAAGCTCATCACGCTGTCTCTGAGCCTGACGTAGTTTTTCTGTGATCTTTAAAAGCTGTGACTTCACCTCCGATAGCGTTAGAAACGGCGCGGACGTTGAAGGCACTTGTGGCGGCGGTGGTGATGTGCGCGGGACGCTGGCGGCGGCTTCAGCGACGGGGTACACCGCGACCGACCGGACCGCAGCGGCGCCACAACTTCCCTCAACACCAACAACTGCGGCCGTCATCTTCGCACCACTCGCCGGAAATAGCCGCCTCGAGAGTAGCTGCTCTTTTTGCTCTAATGGCGGCAGGGGTGGGAGGGCGCGTGGTAAAGGATCATCTGCAAAGTGAGCTTTCACCACCGCGCCCAACACTGAGAGCCAGCCCTCAACACCACTATCCATCACTACAACTAACAACAACAATAACAATAACGATTATATATATATATATATATGCTTGGTTATTACTTTTTTTTTTTTTTTTTTTTTTTTTTTGTGTGTGTGTGTGTCTTGTTGTTTTGTATGCTAATATAAACTTTATAGCCCAAAATACACAAAAAAAAAAAAAAAAAAAAAAACGACAAAATGTCTTTTCTTTACCTTTACTAAAGACTTTAGTGATTAGCTAAAAGCATTAATAAATAAAATCTCACCACACTAACAAAAAAAAAGAAGACAAGACAAGATATGAGCATAAAAACAAATATAAAAATATATGGTATGAAGCACACAGTCAACATTATCAAGCACAGTAACAATAATAATAATAATACTAACAATATCTATATCTACATATATATGTTATAAAAATCATGAAAAAAAAAGTACCGCCGCGTGCATTGTTTTACGTTTAAAAATAAAATAAAATAAAATAAAAAATAAATAAACAAAAAAATGGTAAAAAAAAAAAAAATACACACATACACAATATATTATCCATGTTATTATTATCATTAGGATATATATATATCTACAAACACATACAAAAAAAAAAAGAAAAAAAACTACATACTAATTTGTTATTTGCTTTTGTTGATATTTTTTGTATCTGTTTTGTTTTTCCTGTAAAATGCACAAAGCAAAAAACATAAAATAATAAAAACCGTATCTATATACACAAAAATATATATATGTATGGCTTCACCTCGCTTCTTTCCCCCAAAAAATAATTATATAGCTCTTCAACACTGTAATAATTCGCTTTTTTTTCTTTTTTTTTTTTTCCTAATTTTCTTCAGTAATTCATTTCTTTACACAAAAATAAAAAATAAAAAAAAAAAAACAAATACATAGATTAAATAAACATGCATACATATATAGATATTTCTACTTATTTATTTATTTATTTATTTAAGTATTTACTTAAATGTATTTGCGGCTGGAGATTATGCATCTTGCGCGTTTGCATATTTATTTATATTTTTTACCCTTTTTTCTTTTATTTTTCTTATATAATAATATACAAACATATAAATATATATATACATACAAATATATAAATAAATAAATAAATATATATATATATATTTGTTAAAATTTTTGTAAAATTTATTAACCAATAAAATAATAACAACAAAAGTAGCGTCAAATAACAATAAAAGTATACATATATATATATATATACATATATATATATATAAGTATAGATACTTTTTTTTGCGTTTTTTTTTTTTTCTAATAATAATCAAAGCAAATTATTTATTTTTGTCATTCATTTGCTTTGCTCAATTTGCTTTTTATACACAAACTTTTTTTTTTTATTATTTATTTATTTATTCGTTTTTTATATTCTTTTTTTTTTTTTTTATGCTTATGTTTATTGTTTATTTTTTTTTTTTTACATGACTTTCCTACTTGATAATAATTTATACAGTTAACAAATAAAATAAAATAAATACAAAACAAAAATAAATACAAAACAAAAACAAAAACAAAAACAAAAACAAAAACAAAAACAAAAACAAAAACAAAAACAAAAATAAAAATAAAAATAAAAATAAAAATAAAAATAAAAATAAAAATAAAAATAAAAATAAAAATAATATATATATATATATATATATATATATATATATATACTTAAAATAAAAATAAAAAATATATATATATATATACATAAATTTTTTTTTTTATTTTTATTTTAAGTATATATTTAAATCAAATTAAAAGTAAAAATACCAAAATCAATAATTAAAAAAAGAAAAAAAAAAACAGAAAAACAGAAANAAAAAAAAAAAAAAAAAAAAAAAAAAAAAAAAAAAAAAAAAAAAAAAAAAAAAAAAAAAAAAAAAAAAAAAAAAAAAAAAAAACAGAAAAACAGAAAAACAGAAAAACATCAATAAAAGAAAAGAAAAAGAAAAAAAAAAAAAAGAATATAAATAAGTAAATTTATTCATTCTTTTTGCCATTCTTTTTCTTTATTCCTTCCATTTGAAATCAACATATATATACATGTATTAATCCACTTATTTTCCTTTTTTTCCGTTTTTTTTTTTTTTATTTTTTTTTTTTTTTTTTTTTTTTTTTTTTTTTTTTTTTTTTTTTTTTTTTTTTTTTTTTTTTGTTTGTTTTTTTTTCTTCTGCTAGTTTTCATATATATCTTTAGTAACAGTAGTCTTCCTCCACAAACACGAACCGCGAAGTAAAATATATATCCCCAGCCCAAATGTCAGTCCCCCAAGAAAAAAACCACTACCTATCATTAGTGACCCCATTTGTGCATTATTACATGGTGAAAAAACAGTTAAAAATTTATCAATAATAAAATCACATCCAAGAATTGGTCTGGCATATGATAGTGCAATAGTCATATTACGTGATGTTGCAATAACATCCAACATGTCTTGTGAAAATCCTTTAACTTGGTCATTAGTACATCCTGTGGCACACTCCATAAATGTACAAGAACTTCCAGCTGTAGGGCATGCACTTAAAATTGATCTAATGCGAACTTGTTCAACAAACCTTCTCATATACTCAAGATTAACACATTGATCAAGTGAAAAAGCAGAACCCCCACATTCAAAAATTTTTTGAGTCGAAATTGGATTTTCCTCACATTTTTCGTATATTTTCTTACATACATCCTGTGAAAATGACTTCTCAGCATTACCAATATCTGT
Organism: Trypanosoma caninum; assembly: GCA_036321205.1. Classification (NCBI taxonomy): domain Eukaryota; phylum Euglenozoa; class Kinetoplastea; order Trypanosomatida; family Trypanosomatidae; genus Trypanosoma; species Trypanosoma caninum. The sequence continues at coordinate 53,379 of JAWVMR010000036.1, read as the reverse complement.
GATAACTCCAGTTACATTAAATAACGTGTTACAATATGGAACAGCAAACCATTGAAATACACCGGGACTTCGTTTGTACTGCATATTAGCTTCTCCGCAAATGGCAGTAACAAAATATGTAAGCAAAAGTGTTGCCAGGCCTGCTAAAGAAAACAGAATACCAAAAAGCCAGTATATACACGAAAAGCAAAAGAAATTATGCGGAAAACAACAACGGCAAAAAAAGACAAGAATCATAAAAAGCGTTAGTGCGGGAACAATACTGCCAAGAGCAATTGTCAGTTTAGATACCAGAGGAAGATGAACTAAATAGTCTCGCTCAACATTATCTATAAGCTTTGTTACTTTGCCGGTAAAGTTTGTGATAGCACTGAGATCAAAATTAATTTTAGGACCTACTCCCCCTGTCTTTTTAGTCAATTCAGCGGTAAACTCAACAAATTTGTCAGTTGTTTGATTAAAGTAAATAAGAGCATGCTTTATCTCCTTGACAACAACCGGTGCGACATCCAAAAAAACGTGAAATCCATAACACAATAAAAGGGCAACAGCACAACTCCATAGTACAGAATATATAATCCACATCCAAACCCAAAAACGTGAAAGGTATTTTTTGGGCTCCATAGCTTTCTTTTCGGCGCAACAAACGGAATAGCAAAAAACAAAAGGAAAGCTTAAAAGCGTTACAGCAAAAAGCAGTGCAGCAATACCAGGATAAATGAGCTGAGGCACATGTTCCTTAAGTCGATCAGGATTAATCAAACATTTTATAATACTGTTTTTTTCACTTGATTCTTTCCAGACCTTCTGACAGCCCAAACCCTCTTCTGCGTATGCCTTTGTAGAAGAAACAGTAACAAACAAAAAAAATAAAAACAAAAAAACTGCTTTAAACGTCACTTTTTGATTTAAAAACATCTTTTTTTTTTTTTTTCCTCCTCTTTGTTTTTTTTGCCTTTGTTTTTTTGTTTCCCGTTTCCCCTTGGTATAGTTGTTGCTTCTTGTTTTTTTTTTTTTTTCCTTTTTTGTTTTTTTTAAGAAAAAAGTAGAAAAAAAAAAAAAAAAAAAACTACTGTCACCCCAGCACACATACAAAAACAAATTATAAATATACATATATATTTTTACATATTTATATATATATATATATATAAATATATACTAGCTATATAAATATTCAAAAACAAAACATTCTAAGAGTAGTCTTCCATAAGCAAAAACTCCGTAAGCTTCACATAAACATCCTTCTGTGCCTTGCTCAACTTGCATATGTCCGCGTCCGCGTCACACACATCCCTGCCAAATTCCCGCAAATGCTTCCAAAGCTGCAGCAGTGAGCCATATTTACTCGCAAGCTGCATTGCCAGTGCAGAAGAACATCCACGAATGCACATCAACATGCGTGGAAACGTTGTGCGGGCGTGGAGCTCCTGGCGCACCCTCGTAACTAACTTCATATACTCGGTGGTGTTTGCCAGCAGCGGGTGCCGCCCTCTTTCCCCTCGCTTAACCAGCGCATCAGCGTAGGCGGCGCCAAAGTGATGCAGCCACAAAATAGTCTCCTTTAAGTTGCGTGTTCGCACAACGCAAAAACGTGGCATCGACGCAAGAGAGGCGCATGCGGACAGTACTCTGCGCTGCTCGTCAGGTCGCAGCAGTTCAGTGGTGCCCTCCACAACCCACACAACTGATTTAACCGGCAGCAGTCCAAGTAGTTGACGTTGTTCATGATAGCGGGACGTCGCAATGCTCGCGCAGAGATCCTTCACCGTCTTACGCTCAACCACGGCAGAAAAAACGCACTGCGCAGGGGAGCCACCCGCGCCCGTATCAGAAACTGTATGGACATCACTAGTGCTTCCCTCACCTGTCTGCCCGTTGGACCAACCCTTGTCATCCCCATAAAATCCATCGGGCATATCAACTCCAATCATAAAGTCACCGCAAGGAAGCAAACACGAAACGGCAGGCACGCCAGCGGCAGTAAAGGCATCGATCATGCGGTCATGGGTGCCATGAATGCGTTCACGGTTGTCAACAAGAATGCGCCAGCGCAAACAATCCGTCTTGTCTTTCGCCACTGAGAAACCCACAGTGTCATTAACGCAATTCGCACCTTTCTTTTGCTGCATTGCTAAAGCGACAAACTCCTGTGGCGTGGCAATCGGCCTGCAAGACTGTTCTTGCCGAAGGGCATTCGTCAATGCGGGTGACTGTTGACGAGAAGCAGATGGAGATATAAACGGTGTTCGCAAACGATGCAGGTGGCCAAGCCTATCTTCATGCGTCGGCGCAAAACGCCTAGGTGATGTTGTGGCAGCGGGCAAACCTCCCGCTCTTTGCTCGCCCCTCTCGCTGCAATGCGTCAATTCTGGAAGCGACGCAGACGACTGCTGCAGGGCGTGGTATTGGTGCAACCTCGCAAGAAGAACAGCTTTCGTGCCACTCGTTAATAATCCGCGCGAGGCGCACCTTTCCCGCAGCTCCTTCACACTCAACTTCTCAAAAGAAACATCGACGGTACCGCGGTGTTTAACTGACGACGGTGTGCAATTTGAAATAATTTCCCCACCTATCTGCAGTGAAGAATCCAAAAGCGAGAAAAGAACATCGTCACCATCATGACAATCACCGCCAGTGTCCTTGTTGTAGAGGCCGCCGCGTGCGCCAGCCGCTCGCCCCTCCTCCGTCGACAGCAAAGACGCGCCGCCCTCAACACGCCGCAACTTGAAGCAACGAAACGGTGAAAGCATCACCACAGTCTGTCCACTATTTCCCCCAACTAACTCAATTGCCTGACGTTGCTGCGGCGGCAGCACCAAATTGACTTCGCTGTCGGAAGTTTCAACCTGAGTGTGGCCTCGTTGCGGGTCATAAACAACGTGTCGGCGACAATATGCGTCAACTGCCCGCGCCGCGTCAATTGACCCGCCGCCACTGAGCGCTGTAGCCGCCGCGCCACTTGTGACTGGCAGCGGGTAACGGCGCAAGGCAGCGCAAAGCTCCAAAAAGCGGTTTGGCCACGCGCGCTCGATATATCGTGCAAGACGCTCATTCTGCTCCAGGTGATTTGCACGCATCAGGCATTTCTATCAACCCCTCCCCACTAATTCCCTCCAATTCTCCTCTTCTTCCACCTTAGCTCCAATATATATGTATATATATATATATGTACGGTCCTGGAATGTTTTTATTTTTATTTTCCCTTCTGGTTGCTATTTGCTGTTTGTTTTCCCTCCAACAAACTGCTTCCAGCAACGGTGACAATAAGAGCACTGAGTTAATGCCGCAAAAAAAAAAAAATGATAAACGACAAAAAACCAACACTAACAATGTCAAATATATATATGTATATATATATATAAATATATATATATATATATATTTCGGCTTCTGTAGAATCCCTTTTCGTTGCTTAATGCTATTATTATTTTCCTCAATACAAATGCCTTCCCGTGTGCCACTGTAAGCAGAAAAATATATATAGATATAAATATTAGTAACAACTGCTAGTAGCATAAAAAAGAAAAATAAAAAAAAAAAAAAAATACTTTTTAACGTGTGTATTTTCACCAAGATTTCTTTTTGTTATATTTTTTTGTTTTGTTTTTTTCTTTTTTTTTTTCAATTAGAATGCACTGCAAATAAATTCAACAAATTACACACGTGTTCTTCCTTTAACCATTTATTATTATTATTCTTTTATTTGCAGACACCCCATTAAACCTAGTTCAACAAGAATATATATATATAATAAAGAAATACAGAAGCGGCAATTTATTAGTAATAATGGTCTATTTAATTGCGTTTACTTTCCTTTTTTTTTTTTCTTCCGCCCAATATTGTCAGAATTTTATCATCAACATTACTATCATTATCACTATTTTTTCTCTTTTTCTTCCCACACTCTCTTTATTTCTCTCTTTTATTTATTTTTAAAGTTTATCCTTTTTGTCTTTTTTCTTTTTTTTTTCTTTTTTTTTTTTTTTTTGTTTTTGTTTTTGTTGCTGTTATTATCTTTTAGCTTTATTCTTCAGTTACCACTATACCCGCACTCCCTTAAGACCATCTTTCCAGTAATAAAATAAAGGTACCTCGCCGTCCCACTTGCAAAGCACAATAATGCCATTGTCAGGGTCCTCCTCATTTCCCTCAGGAATAAAAAACTGGTACTCGTCAATTTCCTTAACCACTTTTTTCACAAACGCTGCAGCGTTAGCCTGAAACGCCTTCTTCTCCTCTTCACCTTCAATGTTTTCCAGCAGTCGCTTCATGTAGGAGCGGATGTGCACCATATACGAGCCCTTGTCGTAGTTGGTCTCAGTGTAGCGGTTGTTGTACACCATATCAATAACACGCTGCTTGCCATCATCGACATCACCAGTTGCGCCCTCACCGGCGTCCTCGTCAACGTTCGCGGAAATGCCGTAGTCCTCGCCACCAACATCAATGTAGCGGCCCTTAACGACGTACACAATATCGCCTTCAATCTCCATTGGCATGTCGTTGTCGCACAGTACCTCAGCGTTTGTAAAAATATCCCTGTAAATCTTCATCTTTTTTTTTTTTTTTAAACCCGGTGTCTCCTTTTCCTTTTTTTTTTTTTCTTAGTTATTACCTATTTCGGGTTTTCTATATGCTGTTTGTAACTAGCTAGTTGACGCTCAAAAAAAAAAAAAAAAAAAATGTTGACTTACTAAAAAAAAAGAAAAAAAGAAAAAAAGAAAAAAAGAAAAAAAGAAAAAAAAGAAAAAAAACTTAATTATGCGTGTTGATTAGTTTTATACAGCATATTATATATATATTATTTTGTTTAAAAAACCAAAGTGACATTAAACGCCATCCAAAAAAATATATATATATGTATATCCTGGCACCATCAATGCTGACAAAATGTGTCGTGTATGTCACTGGTAGTTGTGTACACAAGAGGCTCGCCGCTCCTGCCGCAGGCGCCAAGAATGTGCGGCGAGTTCGGGTGGAACGCCAGCGACAACACCTCCCCGGTGCCGTAAGCGCGCGAGACAATCGGCGCCGGCGGCTGCGACATGTCGCGCGCGTCCCAGAGACTAACGTTGCCGTCCTTCCCGCCAGCAGCCAACAGCCCGGGAATGTGCGGTGAGGCGGCGAACGTTGTGTCAGCCTCATGAACGCGCAGCTGCCACAGCGGCAATGCACCCGCACGCGTCTCAAACGCCATGAGCACACCGGCACTCGTCGAGACGTAAATAACTCGTCCGCCGTGCGGCGCAAATTCGACGTGCTCCACAACGCTGTCCGTGGAAAATCGCAGCGCCGCCTTGTCAGGGGAGCGGCAGTCGCGCAGCACCGCCGTTGCGTCAAAGCCACCGGAAAGCAGAAGATTCGCCTCGTCACGATGCCAGTCAAGGCCCTGCAGCTTGGCGGGCTCGGAGTATGTCCCCACGCAGCCCAGCGTGTTGAGATCCCAAAGCTTGATGCTGCTGTCGGCGCTGCCAGAAACAAAAATGTGCTGTGCACATGTGTTCCATCTGACACATAACACAGCGTCCTTGTGGGAATCGTCCTTAAGCATGGAGCTCTTTATGTTCTTTCGGTAGTTGTTCTCCAACTTCACGCAGCCACCCAACAAACCAACTGGCTCCACGGCATCAATGATGTCAAGATTCCATAACTCCACGTATGGCCGCATAGTGCCAACTGCGCAAAGCGACATTGTTCCATCAGTAAGCCATGCAGTGCTGAGGGGAAAACCAGCAATCTCGACGTCATGGTGAATGTACATAATGTCCTCTGGTTCATCATAAACGTACACCTCTAGCAGCGGCTGCGACGCTCCCGCTGATGCAGTCGCAAAGACAAGATCAGTGTCTTTATAATTTCTGTCGTTTATCTCGTCCTCATCATCCGACTCCACTTGTTCCAAAATTGTGTCAGCACCCCCGCCAAAGTGAATAGATGTGGTACAGTCATTGCCCTCATCGTCGCTAAAATCATTTCCAGGCAGTGCTGCCCCCGCCTCTGCCCCCTCGCCCACCAATTCTTCTTCCTCAGCTGCGTGTTCAGGATTCTGCAGCCGTAGCTTCACCCGCACCGCGTCCGCACTGTCAGTAGAAAGTATTGGAACGGGCTTCATTGCACCCCGAGGCACCCAGCAAAAGGAGGTCAACATACTATATGTATTTGGTTAAATTGACTATTACTTTCTAATAGATTAAAATATTATATCTGATTTTGTTGTTGCTCTTATTTTAAAATTTTTTGTTAATGCACTATTAGCTAAAATGCTCTCTTTTTCTTCTTTTTTCCCTCTATTCTAGCTTTGTTTGTTGTTAAAAAACGTACGTATTTTACACCCAACCACCACCGGCACGTACCCCAAAGCAAACAATTAAACAAAAACAAAAAATATATACTTATTAAAAAAAAAAAAAATTCTTTTTACTTGGCCAAAAACAAGCAACCAGCGTTTATTACCATTATTTTTGTTTGTGTTTATTTCACCACCACCGCCACCATGCTTCGCAGTAACATAAACAAAACCGTATCAATAACTCACAGCATAGACTCCAATCTATCCAACAAATCACCGCCCCCTTCTTCACAAATCCCGCTGCTCTGGCCCGTCACGCAATAAGCGTCTTTTCCTGCCCGAGCGGTGTCCCCTTCTGATCTTGTGGGAACCTCCGCAGCAGTCTTGCCACGGGAGGCACTACCGCTGCCACCAGCTCTCTCTCCGCCACACACTGCTCGCACCCCAGGCTTTTTGGGAGAATGCTGCAGCATATAACGTCTCAAATTTCTCAACGCGTTTAGCTGAACAACTAACACCAGTTTAAAAAGAACAGATGAAAAAATACCCATTGGGTGCACAAGAGCAACACAACTCACATAACATTCCTCGCGGCCTTCTCTGTTAAGTAGCGGCCGCGCCATAACGCCAAAGAGCAATATGAACGCACGCACATATTTTGAATTGTTGCAATCTAATGGTTTAATATAACCAGGCTGTGTAGAAAACGCCTTCAACCAAGCACTTTCATCCCGGCGCACCTCCTCCGCAACAACAATCTCAAACTCTCTGCCCCGCACATGTGGCACCCGTGCATCTACAGCCATGTACTGTAATGCAACTTTCAAACGCCGCGCAACACCCCTGCCGACATCGACAGAATCATCCTCCCCAACCACCGCCCCTTGTGGCCGCTCCAAAACCCGCACACAGCGCAACTCTGCAAGATAATTATCCCACTGCCCTCGTATTGGCTGATCAAGATATGTCAAAAGAGCAGCAGGTGTGCAGGGGAGTACCGCATCAGCACGCATAAGGTGCATTGAGCAGCCCTCAACAGGTCGACTGTACAAGGAAATTCCACACGCAACATCCTGCAAGACACATTTAAAACCGCTATCCTTTGCATTGCCGACAAGAAGCTGCTCGACATCAGTAAAGTCCACTGCAAGACGGTATAGTCCATCATCATTGTCAGGCACTTTCCTCTTGCTAAGCCCATAAAGAGAAGACAAAGAGGATAAAACAGAAACATTAGTTGAATGTTGTGCAAAGTACGTCATGTCAGTTCACCTTTCGCTTTCTCAGGCTAAGTAAAAATATACAACACCACAAAAAAAAAAAAAAAAAAGTAGTTTTCTTTTTTTTTTTTTTTTTTTTATTTGTTTATTTGTTGATGTTCTTTCACCGCTCTTTCCACGCTTCTAATCAAAATAATAACAATAATAACAGTAATAACAATAATAATAATAATACATACATACATACATGACAAAAGGTATTTTGTTCAATCGGACTAAAAAAAAAAAAAAAAAAGTTTAAACAAACCCGATACAACATACATACAGATATGCTGACATATATAAACAAATTTGCGTGCACGTGCCTTTTGGAGGTTTTTGTTTTTGTTTTTGTTTTTTTGCATTACACTCCCCCAGCCAAATTATTTTTATTATTTTTTTTTTTATTATTTTTATTCTAAAAAAAAAAACACTTGCAGTAATACTTTACATCGATTTTCGAGACTGCATTTGTTTTCTTCTTTGTGTTGGCATCTTCAAGCTTCCAAGCATAGACAAGCATCCAGGCTTGGCGACGTCAGTAACTATACTTGGTTGGGGAATTACAACAGGTGCAAGCTGGTGTTTTGCTGAAATAAGTGGCAGAAAGCTTTTTTTCTCAGAGTTCCTCATCACTCTATCCCTTTTGTATTTCTCCATCCTTTCCGCTAATCGACTGCGTGTTTCAAGAGCCAAACGCAACTCATGACTGTCTGTTGTAAAATGTGGGAATGATCTGTCAACCTGTGAGAGTGGTACCTCGCCGTTCAAGAGCAGCTCATTTGTAGATCCTCTAACTTTGCTATTTAAGCACTTATTCAGCATAGCGGCCTCCAGACGTCGCGTCATTGCCGAAAGCGCCTTTTCGTGGAACTTCAACTGCTCAGAAGCCGATCCCTGACATGTACCGGTGGTCCCGTGCGTGCTGTTCGACATCTGCTCAAAAGAGATCTGCTCTGTCAAGGTCTCTTGTGGAGAAAAACGAAGCTGCGAGCGTCGGCCGCGACCTTGAGATACAAAGGAACACATGCCCCCCTGCAACCGTGCAGAAGTGGTAGTATTATTAAAAGATGAAAACGGCGTCAACAAACGTTCTCCTTGTTGCTGCTGCTGTGGCTGTGGCTGCTGTTGCTGCAATAATTTAGTGTTGCTGCATGATTGTAAAACAGCTGATGACGCACCACCGACTTCCTCATAAGATGTTTCCGCAAAAAAAAACGGACGTTGTGATGTTGCCCCTACCATGCTTGGTAGCGATGGCTGCGGAGAGTCTCTAAAACCCAATCGCCCTCTCAATTCTAAAAAATTATCACTTTCTGTCAAAGAAGCAATAGCGCTCCTACCACTATCAAGTGTTATATCAGGATTAATAATACTTTCTAGCAGTAACTCCTCTTTCCCAGTATCTGAAGACGTCCTACGCTGCACTACCGGCGGTTTATCACTAAACGTTGTAGTATCCAACAGATTCCAGGTATCACGACCAAAAAGCCCAACAAACAGTATGGTTAGCGGTGAATTACGTGATGCCGTTGCGGAAACAGACAATGTCAACGACACCTCCTTTTCATAAAACTGAAAAAGACGTACTTGGTGATCCAGTGAGCCTATAATTAAATAACACTGTCCTGCAAAACGAAAATACTCTAACGATGTAATTTCGTCCAAAGCACCTTGAAAAACAAAACGCAAAAAAAATGTGTTTCGGAAGTCTACTGATACAGATGTGCATCCAAGTACATCCAAGGCACAAACTCGGCCCATAGTGTCACCAAAAACCACAAGACTGTCTTCTGGAATGTACAGCACCTTGCGAATGCGAGCCTCAAAGCGACGCAAAAGACGAACACGGTATACCACGTTCTGATTGATATATGAATACACACAAAGAATGCCATTATCTAAAAAAACAAGAATAATGTTCTGATTTTGTTCATTAAGAAAGATAATGTGTACAATAGCTGCCTTTTCCCCTAATTTATCTAGTAAAACGTGCTCATGAGTAGGCGCCCCGCCCCGAATACTGTAGAAAAATATCCTTGCATCACAGGTGCCAAAACATAAGTATGCGTCCCGAACGACACAGCAGGCTGTCAAGGACGTCAACGATGGCACATGCAGCACAATAGACTTGTGTTCCTCAATACCACTAGGAAGCACAGCACCAATATTAAAGTTTATAACACGGCAGGTACATGCGCTCCATGCAACTAGAATATTACGATGTGAAAAAAGAAACACATCAGAGTCTAACTGGTCCAAAGGATCCTGAACCAACATCTCTACCGCAAGTGGGGCCGCAGTTGCCGGATCCCACGTCACCAGCGAGCAGTCCTGACCACCTGTCACTAGCCGTGTCTGTGCGTTTGTTGTCCATGAGCAAGAGGCAACCGTGACGCGCTTTGCAGAAATATTTTCTCTTCGTGAAACCCGCGGTACGTCAACATGGCGCTTCATTAGACCACTATGTAAATCCCATAAGCGCCAGCTGTCCTCGTCAAACGTATGAAGAAGAGATAACTGTTTCTGTACTGCCATTGCGACAATGCCGCCACGGTGTGAATCAACACGCCGTGATTCCGGCAAAGAAACTGACGATTTCCTGCTGCACAACAGCTTAGCATCGGATTCGCCACAAATAGGCTCACAGTCAGTGGAAACTATAGATTCCTCCGCAAATAAACCCGACAAAAGCTCATCGCCCGCCCCTAAAAAAAAATTTTTTGACGGCGCATAAATAACCGTTGATCGCAAACAACAAATCAGATAAGAATAATGCGGATGCCAGGCTACAACACCATCTTCATCAGAGGCTGATCGCTCCATCATCTGCCGCGTCACATCAGCCGCACTAAAGTTACTATCCGGGGCTGGTTGCAAAATTGTGGCAAGCGACTTGCTGCCATGTGTATCGTAAACTTTGATCGTTTTATCATGGAACAATAACGCAAGTCGCTGCAGCCGCGGGTGCAGTGCCGCACTAACAACCTCCTGCGACTCAGAAGGATAGTGGTGTAATGCGTCACCATGGCGCCCAATCACCCACAACGCAACACGGCGGTCTACGTGAATCGTCACATAGTACTTTGACGGTGGCCACCATTTCATCATGCGGATAGACTTCGACTGGTGACCCACAAGACGCGACTCACCTGCAGGCTTCCATGTTGATTTAAGCGGTGTGCGATAAATGCAGCCGTCTGTGCCAGCTGTAAATATAGACGAGGCATACGATGTGTAAAAAATACCAACCACAGACCCTATATGTACATCTATTAAAAAAAGCGGAGAAACAGGCCTACAATTTGCCCCAGCCAGCAGTGAACTTGGTCGCACATCAGCAGAAATGTCAAAAGCCCCAACAGTACCATTTGCTGTGCCAAAAAAATATATACCCGTGTATGTATCTAACCAACATGAAGTCGGGCTTGTAAAACCAATCATTGGTTTAGCAAGAAGATTTTTAGGCAAAACATCGCTTTGCGCCTCACGACGGCGGCGGTGATATTCTTCTGCCGTTTCATTCACTTTCAACTGCAGACGATACGCCCCACATTCACCTGGTTTCATGCCGTAGCGCCTAACATCTGTTGCAGACAACTGTACAACATCGTTAAAGGCACTCTGTATGGAGCTGCAACCAAGAAACTTTTGAACAACATTGCCCTCAGGAAAATCCAAAATTGTTAGCTGACTGTTGCTCGTGGCAATAAGGACATACTCCTCATCCTGAAGCAAAAACATTCCAATCACCCAAGATGACCCGGCATTGTACAAGTTGCGCTTAAATACACCTGTGTTACCATCCCAAAGCTTCACAATACCATCCTTACTACTAGTAATTATGCAACCTGTAATAAGGGACACCAGCACAGAATCCGCTGACTGCAGATGCATCCAGTTCATACTCTCCGCATCCTGTTCAAAACCTCTAGTCTGTGAGGCTACTCTTGACCAATCCTTTTCGCTAGTGTCCTTACCGGTTGAAGAACACAAGGGAGATGGACGCCCAGATGTATGTGTTTTCCGTACCTGCGCAAAAAACAATCCTCCATTGTCAGAACAATGGAAGTGTTCATAATCATGCACAAAATTCGTCAATAAATCGCTCCATCGCACTATTTCCTGTGGCCGCCCCAATCCTTTACGCTGAGTGCCAATTGGTAAACTCCGCCCCGGGATATTGCTGAACGCCCTGCAAATTGTATTCTGAGTTCTACTAGTGCAACCCCCTCGCATCTTTTCCTCCTCACTAACATCGATAGGACAGCTGTAACCACTTGTCGCAAGATGCTGTTCAATCATTTCAAGTTCGTCATTGCTAGCCTCGCATAGCTCTAGTAGCGTATCGTATGCAGCCAGCTGAATGGCAAATGAACTGACCCATTGTTCAACTTCAGTTTTATAAACATGCATCTTTTCCTCAGTCAGCAAAAGCACATCACTGTGAATCATGTCCTCAAGCGAAACGCTGTTGGTGATAGTTTTTATCTTATTCTCAAGAATTTCCATAATGTAATAAACTAACCACTCTTTGGTGAGCGCAGGGCCGTCCTCACCATGCAAAATATTACGTTCGGCAAAGCATTTTTCTAGCTTCCACACCTCATCAACGCCAATATAACAACCCCAAGATAACGTGGAAGAAAATATCTGGTTCGGAATATAACGTGTTGCCAAACGATTTCCAAGTGTAAGATCAATCCTCGATTTTTCCATATTTATATATGGATATATGTATAATATCTAACTTACACTTATTCCCCCCTCACTGTTTTTTTTTTTTTTTTTTTTTTTTTTTTTTTTGTGGTGAAAAAAAAAAAGAAAAAGGTGGGGTATTTATGTTGTTATTGGGGCGTGAATATTCCACAAAAGAAAAAAAAATTATATATATATATATGTTAACATGCTTAACTCTTTGCTCCCAATGCACAGAAAAGCTCTTCACAGCTACCCAACGCTTTAGAAACAAAAATACCTTATACTTTTACACAAAAATATTACAATAATTAACACACACACACACACAAAAAAAAAAAAAAACAAACAAACAGCAAAGATAAGGCAGTATTTATATTATGCAGACATCTCTTCAGCCATGCAAAGTCTCGAGTGTGAGGAGCGAAAGCGGCTCATGAATTTACTCTTAAATGCCACATCATTTGGGTGGAGTAAAACCGCGTCAAAAGCCTCCCTGTTGTGTAGCAGATAACGCATCTCATCCACACCACCAGCACACTCACCGTGAATAAAAAACAACGGAAATGTCGCACGATCATCATGCCGCCAAAAAACAGCTCTGCGAACAAGATTGTGCCACGCAGTCTTATTGTCCAACGGCAGCAGTATTTTTAAGTTCTCACTACCCTGCGCGGTTGACGCACCGTCGGTGAAAACTCTACCAGCATCCTTTTCTTCCTTACAAAGTCCTTCATCAGTCTTAATATCGTCATTGTTCTTGCCACTGTCCCCCTCCTTCGTCTTGTCCGCGTGCTTTTTATGCAAAAGTGGCGCAACGCCCTCCACCTCTCCCCTCTGTACAGCGTCACCCACCAACTCTGTTAGCTGCAAGAATGAGAGGATATAAGGCACAACATGGCGGTGGAAAAAGGCCTTCAGCCACTTGTTCTCAATCAATAGACGCTGTTTGTCGGCGTCCCAGCTGTAGTGTCCCTTACTTCCGCTGCCTGCCTCGTTTGCGCCGTAAAAAAACACTACGAGGTGGGGCTTTAAAATGTGCTGACGTATCCACTTATGCAGACGCTCCGCGGCTATGGCGTCTCGCTCGCTGGCAGCAAACTCTACCTCAGGTATCGCTTCAGAGGCCTGCACAATATGCACAGCCAGCAGCGCCTCTGACCGTCTCTCATTTATGGCGCGAACGATACGTCCAATACCCCCCTGCATCTCCTCATTAGTCTTTTCTGTGTTCCCCATCACAACGCGCACCCCACAGACTTTCCGAACGCGATTAAAGCGGCTGACATCAAAGCGGCCGCTCCACGCAACAGAAAGCTGCAAAGCCAATACGGGGATGCCAAGCGATTTCGCAAGAACCGCGCGGTACTGGTCGCGCAGCCGGTACTCGTAGTGTGCAAAACCCACAAGAAAGTCAGGTCTCACGTTCCCATCTCTCGGCAGTGGCGGTAGTGGGGCCTCAAATATTGAGCGAATGCGCTCCAGACGTTCCTCGTAAAGCACGTCCAGTGGTGTGCGTCCCGTCGACGCGTCCACATCCTCGTAAGACCACCCCCCCGCCACCGCTGTCGATGTGCGGCGGACGGCGCAAACATGTGCAGACTGGCCCAGCATTAAGAAACCTCGTGGAATCAGCGTGGGCGGTAACGATGACAATAAACTCGTCGTAAAAAACAGTCGCCACTCCATGTCCTTCCGACAACCCTTAAAGGATAAAAAAAAAATATATATATATATATACAAAAAAATACAAGAAAATAACTTGCATCTGGTAGGACAAATACATATATAATAATAAAACCTTGTTAACAACAAACAGACAAATAAACCATATATATATACATACATATATATATATGGCACAAAATAAATAAATAAATTTGTATTTGCAAATAACATGTCTTACAGTAACAGTGTACATGCCGCGTTTGTTGAAGAATCACCAAACTGATAAATAATGCACATCCGTTGTAATGGAATTACACCGCTACGGCATTTACAAGCTACTAAAAACCAAAAAAAAAAAAAAAAACGCTTTTTAAATTGATAATTTTAAGGTTTAAAGATTAAAACAAAATTAAAAAATTAAAAAATAAATCACAACTAGACCGTCAATACCTTTTCCACACACGCACAAAACAACAACAAAAAAAAAACACTTTCCCCCACAAAAAATGCACATATATAAACAAAGATAATAATGGTAATAACAAAGAAGACCCTTAATATATATATATTTCCATATTATTTTTTTGTCCTACTCTTCACCTGAAGCCATAACCGTATTTTGTATTGTAGATAATACACCTATTTTGTCACTATTGCTGCTATTGACTATAGCTTTCTTTTAATCACATCGTCGTATTTTTCACTGCCAATCTCTAACGTTTGTGAAATGGAATCGTTTTCCATAACAACAACACGCGTGCAAAGCGCCTCAAGAGTGCGCACAGAGTGTGCAACAAGCAAGGCAGTGCAATCACGCAACTCGTTTGCCAAAAGACGCTGGAGAACATTTCTTGTTTCTGTAGCGCCCATGTCTGGCAGCTCGTCAAAAAGAAAAAACTGCGGCCTGCAAAGCACTGCGCGTGCAAGCCAAAGAAGTTGGCGCTGCCCTGGGGTCAATCGCACCCCGCCCTCCCGCTCGGCGCCGCGCAGCAACATGCCGTCAAGGCCGCCACTCCGCGCCGCAAGCGAATCAAGACCGACCGCATGCAACGCGGCCCAAACCGCTGCGTCCGGCACGTCCGCGCCGCTGCCAACCAAAAGATTTAAACGCCACGTCCCCCGCATGACAAGAGGGTTCTGCAGAACCAACATGAACTGGCGCCGCAGCTCCGGGTACGGCACAAGGCCCGCGCTGACGCCTCGCAAATACACACCGCCACCTTCAATCACATCAACAAGTCGTAGCAACACACTGAAAAAAGTTGACTTGCCGTGCCCCGAGGAACCAACGATGCCGACTCGCTCCTTTTCGTATATCGCAAAACTCACATTGCGCAACACATAGGGTGAATGCTCAGAGTACTTTGCTGACACGTTCACCAGTTCAAGCACAGGCTTCCGCGCATGAGCAGCGCCAGGTTTCATCACTGACACTTGCGCAGCGGCAAAGTGCCCTGGCGAGCCACGCCCACAAACTGTTACAGGGACCAAACTTGGATCCAGCTCTGCCCTCTTCTCTTGTGTTGTCGGCAAAGTAATGAGAGGCTCCTCCGGTGCTTGCTGCAATTCCAGAAGCTGCTCCACGCGGACAAAACGCAGCTGAAAGGCACTTACACTACGACAGAGCAAAAGCAGTATATTAGAAGTCTGCAAGCAGCACACCACAGCAACAGCAGCAAAAGCTGGAGACATTATGTAAGACGCAAAAAACACCCCAAGCAACGCCGCCGTCGTTGTCATAAGCACCGTTATAATCTCAAGTCTTAAGTTTACCCAACAATCCGCCATGTGAGAAATCATACCTGCCGTGTTCGTCACATCCATCGCCTTGCAGTACTCCTCACGAATAATGTCATTTAGCCCCATGCAGCGCACCACAGGAGCACCCTCCAAAACCTCACGTAGGATTGAAACAGGGCCACGAACCGATCGATTCTCAAGACGGCGCACTTGCCCAGTGACAATCAAATACAGCTCTACAACACGATAAAAGAGCATCACTGTAAGTGGAATAACAAGAAGAAACCAAGAGTTTACCATTGCGTTAAAAGCCACAATAGCAAGTGTCTGCAACACACCTGTTACTATTGCATCAAGAGACTCTGCAAGGCTATGATCTACAGCTTCTTGATCGCTAAAAAAAACCCCTGCAAGAATTCTGCCAGCGTTGACGTCAAAGTACGACGCGGGAGCACGAAACATGCGCTCAATGGCTGCAAAGTATATAGAATTAATGGCCCCGCGCACAACATAAAAAAATATACGAACACGAGGAATAATGCACAAAGTAGCAAAAACACCGATCAGAAAGTAAGAAAGTAAAAAACCAGTGGAGCTAATAGGTCTTTTTGCAATCCAAATACCTAACCATATATCCCTTCCAACCTGCAGCAAGTGCTGCGCAACACTGCTAAGCAAAACCCAAACTAAACCAAAACCCAAAACTGAAAAAAAGCAGCGAAAATACAAAGAAGTCTGGCAAGCATTACTGTACTCAAGAACATGGTCTGCTTTGCGGCAAGTAACATGTCCATCCGCCCCACTATAATCCTCATCTATACCTTTGTCGTCTACCAAAAGCTCCTTGTTCATAGAAGCCTTTTCAAACTCAGCAGCAGCTAAATGTGACAACTGCTGTATTTCCTTTTCCTCAATAGTGCCATCAGAGCATAATGTAAAAAAACGGTCCGGCTCAAGTGCTGGAGGTATAACATACGTTGTTAAAATAACAGTGCGGTTTCGCAAAATTCCACAAAACACTCGCTCAATAATATGTTTCTGTAGACGAGCGTCAAGAAAGACAAGAACATTGTCAAAAATGTAAATGTCTGCACAAGAGTACAGCGCACGTGCCAATGCCACACGTGCGCGTTGTCCTGCAGAAAGCTGCACACCCTCGCCTCCAACAAGAGAAGCGTCACCCTTCGCAAGCAATAAAAAATCCTCATTAAGACCGCATGCTCGCGTCACTGTGCGATACCAACTCCTATCGTACGCGCTATTCAGTATAATGTTTGCTCGTATTGTGTCATGTTGCAACCAAGGTGTTTCAGGACAGTAAGCAACGCGTCCAAAAATACAAAAGCCATCGGTATGCTGCAAAAAATCACCTAATTTGTCACATTCCATTGCTGATGCCGCCAAAGACATAGATGTAAGATCTTTTTTCTTAAGCTGTCTCCCAAAGGGCAAATTCGTATCATCAGCACTAGCAGCTGTGACAGGTCTCTCCTTTGGAGTCGTGCGGCAGCGATTCACCTCGCCAAGCATCGCCAGCAGTAGCGTGCTCTTCCCGGAGCCAACAGGCCCCTGAACAACAACAAGCTCCCCGGGTTTTATGAGCATGCGCACATCACGCAACATCGGTCGCTGCGCCGCCTCGCATGTGTTTTCCACCTGCCATGTAAAGGAACATCCGCCACAAACCACTGCGCCAGGCATCTTCAACGTGGCTTTTGCCGAGTCCACACATGTGCTCAAAAATTCATCTGGTGTACGCTGCAAAAATGCTTCAATGCGGCGCAACGACGCGTAACCGTGTGGAATAGCGGCAACAAAAACCGGCCACTCCTTGATAGTATTACGCACAAGATTTAGCGCCACAAGCGCAGGCACCACAAAACGCACGGAGAGTGAGCCTCCAAGAAAATAATAGGCCGTATAGCAGGCAGAAGTCAGCAACACGTTAATTGCTTCAGTCAAGCATGCAGAATTCGTCATTGCCTCCACGGCAGCAAACTCGTTTTTTGTCTCCTCTTGACGTGCGGCTTTGAAAGAATTTAAATACGCATTCTCCGCGCCCATAGCTTTAACCTGTCGCATTGATGTCACAGCCTCGTCCACAAGTTCAACGCTATTCGCGGTGCAGGCCGCACACCGCTGCTGTGCTTTCTGCACCCTCCCTCCAGCGGCCTTCTGAAAAGGAAGAGCAAGGAGGATAATAGACAGTGCAGTAATAGTGGGAATGGTGCCTATATGCATGTGTAGAACATAAAGTGAGGCAGCACCAAAACACGGACACCACCATGAGTGATGCAAATGCATCAACGTTTTGCTGCAGCGCAAAGCATCAACAGTGACAAGATGAATAACCTCGCTGTCTGTAAATGTGCGCTGCGCTAATGGCAATGCTAATGTCTTCTCCAGCACCATAGCCTTGATTGCTGTACTTGCCTCAAGTGCCGAGCGATACAATTGACTCATGTACTCTTGAAGAAATACCGCACGTCCCAAAAGAACAAAAAACAAAACTCCACAAACACCAAGTGCGCTTCCCACCCCTTTTGATGACCCCTCTTCCATTGCTAGAATAAGGTGGTATATAATTATCGGTACTGCCAGACTCAGTAGATCAGACGCAAGCCGCAGCGGCACACAAAAAAACACAAATCGGCGGCCGGAAATATGTTTAAAAAAAAGTGTGAAAAGCCTTACATCATGCTTGACAGACTTTGAATATGATTTAGCCGCAGCACCTGTAATCGCAGAATGACTCTCAACGCCAGCGATCCCCTCTTTCCTCTCATCTACCTCCAAATACGCTCCATCCCCAACAGCACAAGCAAAAACGTACATAAGAGCCTTACATAGCACAAAGAGTAGAGATGTGGTAATAAAAAAAAACATTTTTTTCAATAAATAAGACAACATTCGTAGCCCTTTCAAGCGCAAACTAGTGCTAGTCAGAGGATCAGACTGACCAACCGACTCGTGTATCTTGGCATTCAAGTCGTTATAACCACAATCACCATCTGAGTTGCTAACGCCAGACTCGTCTTCTGCTCCTTCTGCCTCCTCTCCCGCGTAAGTGTCTTGAAGAAACCTCCACCCCGTTCCAACCGATTGCCGACAGCTCACCCAACGCTGCCAGGCGGGTTTTGCAATATTCTGCAGTGATGTGAGGTCGCGCGGGAGCGAAGGAAGAAATCTCTCATGGCGCAACACCTCAATATCTATGATACCAAATCTCATCAGTGGGTTGAGCCAGCCGTACGTTGCCCATGAGATCCATCCAGCATCCTCCAACGACGGAAAAGTGCTTCTGGGGCGTAAATTATGACATCCCTTTGTAGACGTATCACCGGTTTTGTGGCCGTCATTAGGCTCAAGACTTTTCAAGGTGCCGTATGACAGCGGCAGCGTACTGTTACCAACAGCCCAAATATTTTTACTAAAATCGGCCTTTTCATGCATCCCTTCACGGTTGTAGATGTAACAGTGGTCGATCGGGCTGTTGGATTGTGTTCCGACCGCGTCGTCAACGAGATTCCTGTCAAGTGCCACGTTGGGGCAACGGTGAAACTTGCCCATCCGCGATAAGATAAAAAAAAACGTCAATGTTATGCAAATTCTTTCGGCCACGCTGCTAGATTTCCCCCATGCCACTTTTTCCTCCTTATATTTTTCATACTCCGCCGAAAGTTCCCACTCCTCACCACAAAGAGGGCAGCGACGGTGACCAACCGTAACGGCGAGTTCTCGAACACCGACAATAGCGTTCAGTACACGCTGAAAATTAAGTACAAAAGAGCCTATAAAAATCACAATAAAAGCTGTAGTCACATAAAAGTTTAACGACTCCAGCGTTGAGGCAACAGGGAAAAAGTATTTCTCGGGAGACAACTCCATCTGCCAAATCCTTACTCGACTCTTACTGAACGCGTGAAAAGTCACCTTGCCGTCTAATCTCTGTTTTGCAAATGGCACTAACGGATATGGAAGTAAAGAAGATATACTTGCAAGCCATAACAACACGGCAAAGGACGAGCCGTGTTGCATGTACCAAACCAACTCCATGCCGCCAACAACAAGTTGCAGCAAAGAAAAGTGTCCTGTAAGACGAAAATTTGTTACAAAAAAAAAAATAAGAAAAGACGCAAAGATATAAAAAAGATAACACGCCAGTAACAAAACCGGAGATAACTCCCATAGGTGAAAAAAGACACCCGTGGTACCCCTCGCCAATATCCCAGATGTATTGTTGATATACTGAAAAGGTTTACTGCTGTCCCTCGTTTCAGTAAACATGAGCCGCGAAATGCCGCTTGACCAGACGCTCATTATTCGCGTCCCGTCTTCGTCGTCAGCTGTAAGTAAACCAGACATATCTCTTTCACTGCAAGAAAAAAATGATCGTGCTATAAGTGGTGTCATAACCAGGGTAAAAAACAGAAAAATATGAAATATGTGATACGCAAACCCAAAAACAATCCTCACATATGAATACAATAAGTATGATCGCACAAATTTCCGAATAGCACAACAAGTATTCAGCTGCAAAAACCCTGTGTTCTCATTTTTCGCTTGTAACTGTAAATTAGAAAAAAGTGCTGTAGACTCGTCTGCTACCGCACAGTTGCAACAAGACAAAAAAGACAAGTGCGAAGAATTAAGTTCCGCCATTTTATTTTTCTCTATATAAAACAATAAAAATTTCCCTTATTACCCAAAAACACACAAGTAGCTGTATATATATATAATAGAAATAGTGTAAACTATATATACATATAGTTTTGATGGTACAAAAAATAAAATTAAATTAAACAAAAAGCAATGATACAGCAAATCTCTAAATATATATATATATATATATATTATATATATGTAGGAAGGCCCTAAAAAAAATTAAAAAGATTTTTTTTTATCACTTAAACTATTTGTTCTTCACATCTTCTAACTCTTTTCTTGCCCATAACAAACTAGAAAGAATTCATTCTATCTTTTACCCTCCCACTTTTCAGTACATATGCATACACACATATATATGCATATAAAGCTAAAATATATTTTTAATGAACAAACTGTCATTGTGCAAAAATAAAAAAGTATAAGAAAGCAACATAAATAACAAAAGAAAAAAAACTCTACCACAATACTGATGTCATTTCGTTTTATCCTATTTGTTTTGTCGTGTTTTTATTCTGGTTTTCGTTCCACACCACATTCCTTGTATTCTCCAACGCACCACATGGCACATTTATAAATCACTCCATCTCCCCAATGATCCATGGATGCTGCATAAGCTCCTCCACTGTTGGACGCTGTTCAGGGTCGCAAACAAAACACTTTCGCATAAAATCCAGACACCCAGGTGTCGCCTCAGCCTCTGGTATCTCAGTTGGCCCGCCCTTCGACTGCGCAATCATCATGATCGCGGCCGCTGCGTTTACATTGCTGGGCCACGGCGGCTTTCCCGTAAGCATCTCCGCTACGGTGCAGCCAACAGACCACACGTCTGCCTTGTAGCTGTATCCCTCCCCGCTGCCTGTCACGTCCACAACCTCCGGCGCCATCCAATACGGCGTGCCAATAACAGTGCGACTTCGCGCAACGGCGTCCGAAAGCCGCCTGGCAGCACCAAAGTCAACAAGTTTGATCTGTGACTCCAACTTTGGGCTACTAGACACGTCAACAAGGAGGTTATCACCTTTAATGTCGCGGTGAATAATTCGCTGCGTGTGCAAATAAAGCAGTCCTGAAAGCAGCTGCCTGGTCCAACGCCTCACAACATTGGGAGGAAGTGGTTTAAGCTGCTTTACCAACGAGGATAAAGAGCCGCCGCCAATGTACTCCATAAACATGCAGATTGTTTTGTTCGGTGCGTCATAAAGCACCCCTTTAAAGGTGCAGAGATTTTTATGCTGAAGGCGTTGCATCATGCTGATCTCCCGCGACAAAGATGTCAGTTCCTTAACACTAAACGTCCCAGTTTTTCCTCCAAGCTCCACGCACTTCACCGCATAAAAAAAGCCATCGTCAAGCAGACCTAAATATACTGAGCCGTATGTACCCCGACCAATCAAACAACCGCGACGCCACGACTTGAGCTCGTCCGAGTTGTTAGTCTGCAGCATCTCTGGTGTGATGCCTCCAGGGCCCAGTGTCGCCCACGCGCTGTACTTCGCCTCCTCCTCCGGCGTGGTGCAAAGTGTGCCGTCCTCGTCAATGACACTGTCCTGCGTGTCCTCTTCATTCCTCGTCAACAGAAAAGGAACTGTAGCTGGCAGGGCGTGTGGGATGGCGTCAGAGAACGCTGGTGACTTATGATGACCATCACTTCTACAGCCGCTGCCGACGCCACCACCGACGTCATTACTAACAAAATTAGTATTGTTGTCATTTTTGCTACTATTGTCTAACTTAAATGTCGCTGTCTTGGAAACATTTGGTAAAGCAAAATCATCGTTATCTTGCTGCAAGTTGTTTTTTCGAGCCAAAGAAACAATTTTTTTTCTGGTGCCACACTTTGAACAAAACTTTGCTGTTGGCTTATTAAAAGATGCACCGCAATGTTCGCAGACCATCACTTGCACAACCTGTGCACCGCTGTTTGTTATGCCCAGCGACACGCACGCAGAGACAAACACAGAACCAAAAGCAATATAAATAAAGATAAATACCTATTCTATCATGCAATAAATAAAAAATACATATTTATATATTTATATATTTATATATTTATATTTATTTATTTATGTAAAAAATCTTCAAACCAACAATAACAATAATAAAGTAAAGTGAAGTGACATTTCCAATGAGAGAAAAAAAAAAAAAAAAAAAAAAGATCGCACAAAAATCTCATATATACACGCGTATGTGCATGTGTGTATTCTTGTGCTTCTTCATATTTCCGTCGTCTTGCCGGCATTCTCCAACTCCGCGTCCTGGTGTCGCTCAAGAAAACAAGCTGCACGTTGCCAGTGCGTCGTCACATGTCGCACGCCCTCACTCACAGCGCCACATTGCATGCGAGAAAGCTGCCGTCGCACCTCCCTTGCCCACGTCAACTCCTCCTCAGTGGGAGCAAAGGTCGCATGACACCTGGCAATCTGCCCCGGGCGCGCGAGCAGCTTGCCGTCAAAGCCGAGCGCGCGGCAGCGACGCAGATCAAAACCAAACCCGGTGCTGTCTGAAATATCATCAAACATTCCATCCAAAACATGCATGCCATATGCCCTGGCAGCAAGCATAACCTGAAGACCGCTGTGCAGCGTGGGAAGTAATTGAAGTAATTCCATTTGCGTGGCGATACAGTCATTGAAACCGTCTTTGTTCTTTTTCTCATCGTTCCACTTGCGTAAAATGGTGCTGAGAGATGATCCCGAACCCCCCACAGGTTCCTTTAACCCCATAACTGCGTATTTATAATGCCCCTGACTGCATATAGCGTTCGCCTGTGCAACAGATAGCGGTGTGTCAAAAAAAGCCCAAAGACGGTGATTAGGGTGAACGTATTCCTCAATTAACGAGTATGTGTTTGTCGTCACGTGCGGGAGAGCAACACCCTCAATACGGTCACCAAGTAGACCCACAAGCTCCATGTCTAATAAACCGTTTGCGGAGTCAAACTCAGGGGAGTTGACAAGCATAACGTAACGTGCCCGCTCCATAACATTGCCGCCCTTTTCTTTATACACCTTGTTCTTCTCCCCTGTCTTTGCCAACTCCGCCTCTCTTTCTTTTTCCGTCTGCAAAAAGTGCATAACGCCATCACGCGTCTCCCTCCAGGCACCACCTTTGCAGGACGTCATGTCAAACATCACAACATCCGCCAAATTGCCGTCGCATTGCCGTATTCTGTGCAGATTATTTATTCCGTCGGCAGAAACCACAAGAACACTTCTGGGGCACGCGTCAGGGTTTGCGCAAATGCGACAACCACTAAGTTTTGCAAACAAAGGGTGTTCTATTTCGTTATCTGCAAAAGCGGCCACACACCGCTCATCGTCCATGCGAGCACGCCACAGTGTGTAGTCAGCGTAGATTCTCTTTACATAGTCTACCAATACCCCACCAAAACTATGCAAACGCGGTGCAAAACGTTGAAAAAAAATTGGGTTGTTCATTACCATCAATAAAAAAAAAAAAAAAAACTGAAAAAAAGTAAAACAAAAACAAATATATCCGTTTACTTCACCTTCACCTCATCCCTGTTCAAACAATAAAATAAAATAAAATAAAAACAAAAGAAAACTTTCATCAGTCTTTAAACAAACGCATGTATTCCCAAATACATATGTACACATGTGTATATATACTTATACATATATCTATTACGTAAATTAGTACTTTCCTTCCCTTTACAGGTTTGTCTTTCTTTTTTCGTTAAAATTTGCTTGTTTTTTATTTCGATAGTGGTAATGCTATTAAAAGTAAAAAAAAAAAAAAAATAAGGGAGGAAAAGAGACCTTTCAGCTTCTCCTTTTTCTTTTTTTTTTTCTCCATTTAATTCACTATTCACAAAAATAAATACGTGCAGACTCAACTCATCACCTTTATAAACTACAAAAACATATAATAATACATACATAAACACATATATATATATATATATTTATTTATTTATTTATTTATTTATTTATTTATTGTGATCGTGTAACCTACTCGCCCACGTGCAGTAACTCTCGTACATATTATTAGGTTATACTTCACACACACAGACTTAATAATATTCCGATACCAACTCTATATATTTTCTAACGCCTTGTTAGTAATCACCATCAACCATTTTGGTAAACCAGTGAGTCTCTCCTTCCTCCTCATCGTAGCCTATAGCGGCTTTAATAACAGCCTTCCAGCTTCCCAACTCATAAACATGCAAAACAGAAAAAATATATGTCCGACCCTTTTTGTTGCCTCCCTCACCATTATCGCCTTGAACAAAAATACCAAAACTATTAGACACTTTAGCGTCGCTTACAGTGTCAATAAATTTGGCGTTTTTAAGGTCAACCATGCCCTGCGGTTTCCCTTCCTTCATGCTATCCTGGGAGTCAAAGTAAAATAATCTGCAGTTTTTCAACACACAGTAACGCTTCTGATTGCTGTAGGGCCAACTGGGCTGCTGTTTTAACAAAAATCCCTCCTTGTAAACTTTTGATGGATCTGTCTTCGTTGTGGTATCAGCGAACATCTGCGACCCCCCCGTATCCGTCTCGCTAGTGGTGCCGTTCGCCTTTTGATTGGCGGCGGTCATTTTTGGTTTTGTCTGATTTTTTGGCAATGTCGCAGCTCCTGCAGCCGTTTTTTGTGGTGGCGGTGCCGGTGGTCTCTTCGCAGTTGCCGCCGCCAGTGGCAGGAGATCGTCGTCGGAGTCGTCCAAAACAACAGCAGGCTTTGAGGAGGGAATATCAAGATCATCTTCGGAGTCCATGTGGATATTGTTCGTCTCCTTCACTTATTTATTTATTTAATTTATTATATATGTATATATTTCCCCCCTTTTTTTGTTTTTGTTTTTTTTTTCTTTTTTTATTATTATTTCCTTTAGTTTTTCAAAGGCTGTTTAACACATCAAACAATAAAAAACAAAAACAACTTTGTAAAGCAATAATAAAAAATAATAATAAACAAGAGCGGTAAGCACAGCAATAAAAACAATAAATATATAAATATAAATATATATATATATACATATATATATATATCACATAATTTAACTCCCACTTTTATTTTGCATTAATAACAATTGCCCCATACAGTGGCACTAGAAAGAGAAAATAAAGACCAAAAAGATAAAAAAAAAAAAGTAATAAACTGCACGGTTCATAAACATAAACATAATCACCACCACCTTATTTTTGTTTTTATTTCATGTTTTATTTTTTTTTTTTAAAGAGCGGTAGGGTTTGTCCCTCTTTCATATATTTATGCACACAAACATATTCCAAATAAATAATATATATATAGATATATACAGCAACAGTAAATAGTACAAATATAGGAGTGTAAAACATAATGCTATGAGCAAATAAATAAGTAGCCTACTGATAAACAAAAATATAAATAAACATTGTATTTCAAACTAAAAAAAAGCAATTACCATATACTGCGGTGCACATAGTCTCATCTGCACAGACACACACACACATACCTTCCTTTTATTTTTTTATTTTTTTTAAAAGAAGAAATTTTTTTTCTTGTTGTTTTGTTTTTTGTTTTTTTTTTGTTTTTTCTGCTCTCATTTTCTTTGGGAGTATTTGTTTGTTTATTTGGATCATTAGGTGTTTCTTTCCTCAAGTTTCTGTTGACAATATTATAACATCATCCCCTCCAAATAACACGGAACATCCTCAAACACAACAGAATCACACACAATTATTTCCTTTTCTGCAACCGAGGGGCCATTCATAAAACAAGCACCAAAATGACAGTCCTGAAGACTATCTATTCCATCAGCATCATCATCGTCATCGATAACACCAAAATCAATGTTTTTATCATTAAACACGGCTAAACCCAACGTGCGGTTCTGCTTTTTATTATATGTTTCTTGTAGCGCTCTCCACCTGTGCGACCAGTGCCAGATTGACCATGGAACAGCTGCCCCACACAATTCTCGACAAAGACTCGGACTTGCAGAGAACATACCGCAAAGCAAAGATAAAGACCCGTTTTGGGACTGCGACTGCTGCTGATCAAGCAGGTCACGAGCCTCCTTAGAAACCTCATTGAGGTAGGACCCACACATCAATTCACTCTCTGAACAACTGTACAAAAGTTCGGCCTTAATGTCCTCTGCATCAATCAATTGCTGTCGCACCTTTGCACGCATTATTCTTCTAAACGCTTGCAACCGATACATCTTCCACAAAATAGTATCTGCTTCATCAAGACCCCACACTATACCCCCAATATTCTTAGCAGTAACGGAATTACCACCATTACCACAACCTCTGCTGTTATCAGCACTTGTACTACTACTATCACCACTACCACGCGAAAGCGTTATAGTACGAAGCTGATTGAATAGTCTACATGTTGTAACAAGTATCGCTGAAATGCTGTTATTAGAAGTATCTTGAGAATGAAAGTCAGCGTCGCCCGCTGCACTCACACTGTTGTCAGTGTGCTTCTCAAAGTAGAAACGTACAAGCATGTGGCTTGTATAACCAAGCAAGGGCATCCCCAGTGTAAAAAAAATTGACGAGTTCACTATGTTGTCACCACACAAAAGACTATCTTGAGCTTTGAGCAAAACATGGGGCACATGTCTGTATTCTGCAACAGATATATTCCCTAACACCGCATCCAACTCGTCATCTTTAAAAAGCGGCGATTCAGAGGTAACCGGGAATAATGGCAACGTAAGAGCTGAAAGAGCAGCCACAATGCACTCAACCGCCTCGGTGCGAGTCGATGTCGCGACAACCCGCTCTGGAAAGTGAAACAAAATACAACAACTACCCTTTTCAAAAGAACTCATGCAAGAAGACGGCAACAAGAGCTCACCACCGCAGTCCAGCCTTTTGGACAGGAAAACATCACCTGAGACTGAATTTTCCGCGGCAGCAAACATAAACTCATTATTATCACTATTATTATTATATGTACAGTCGCTATCTATATAATGGGATTCGTTACGACCCCTGTTATACTGCATCTTTGTGCCCTCTTCTGCCTTTGGCTGTTCATGCATGTCGGCGGCGGTATTTACTACTGACTGAAAAACACCCCGCAACTCCATCGCAATAAACGGAAGCTTCAAAGCCTCTACAGTTGTGGTTGATTCCTCATCCAATGCAGGCATAGGAAAAACCCCTTCAGTATCAATCACATGCAACCTGATACAAAGCTGAGGCTCAGTTAGTGGAATAGAGATAATCCGCCGATCCCACACCTGGTCAGTATTAGCATAAACACGCTGAACAAACTCCAGACAGTACGAGGACTCGTCCTTTGGTGAGTGAACAAGACGCAAACAGCCCCATTGCAACCCGTAGCCGCACCGCCACACAGTCTCGTCAACAGACAACTCCCGCGCAATAAGTTCATTTATGCTCATCGATAGGCACGTCGCTTCACAAAAAATTCCCTCCAGAAAAAGTTTTTTAACACTCATTTCTTGCAACATTGCCTCATCGCTGTAAGAACCAATAAGACTAATTGCGTGTTTTACCTCAGAACCATTAGACAAAATAAGCGGTATTGGCGGAAGATGGAATTCTCCAGGCCTAAAATCATCAGACTCATAAAAAGTTCCTGTTGGATGGTCTTTTATGGTCTCAAATGCGTCTAATAGCTTCTTCGTGTGTACAAGATGAGAAGAAGAAAAAGATGAAACTATGTTCTCTTTCGCATCTTGTGGCAAGCCACTTTTTTTAAATGCCCAATAAATAGTTTTTGGATGCAACACAATACTCTCCAACATCTCAATGTCAATGTTAAGAATCAACAAGAACTCCTGTCGCATAAGTCGAGCCCAAAACCCCTCCCAAATCCCATCGCCCTTCACAAAGCACGTAGACTCATCACGCAAAAGTGACATTTCCTTGGAAAGAAAAAGTTGTTGGCTGTAAATTTCTCTCATCTCTACATCATTAGCATTCACTAACATTGTGATGGCATTCCTGTCACCCACACCATTCATTGTCGTGATCTCTTTCAATTGATCATCCATGCAACGCTCCAGGTCATCCTGCATTGCAATACGCTGACGAACAGCTCGCAATCCCTCCAAAAGCAGTAGTCTCTCTCTAGCACATTTGGTGTGATCTGTAGAAAGCTCTTTTAAGCGTTGCCTTAATGACGAGGCATAAGCATCACGTTGCACTTGCCGACTGTTTTCTTCTGCAAGTTTCGCATTATAAGACTGTATTTTCTCAATTGCCGCTCTTGTAGTTTCAACTTCATGATTCATTTTAAGCTTTGCATCCTCAATTTTAGCACTCCAGTAACGCTCAATTTCTGCAGTTCTCTCTAACAACCTTTCCTCCTCCTCATCAAAAAGGAAGGATAAACCCCTGCCTGCAAGAGTCTTAATAATATAACCCCGTTGCTGAATACGTTGAATATCCTGGCATTGTAACAAACAGTTAACTTGGTCAGTGGAAGATGTCAAAAAGGAGTTTTGCGAGCCGTCTTGCACGTTACAGGTAATATACGCAAGACGCAACTCTGCGCACAACTGCGCGTGCTCCTCCTCCATCATGTGAAATGTCTTTATGCGTTCCGCATCTTCCGGATCTTTTATGCCCTGAAATAATGTAACAAGTTCGCTGTTTGTATCAAGGCCGTCATGTTTCTGCACATTTGTGTATCGCACCTGTTCCGCAAACTTAAGACTGCTTATCGTCTCCTCAGGCGAACAAGGCGGTACATGCACTAAGGTCAGTACGTGCCCCGCCTCAAGACACGGCCGTAGCAAACGGGTAAGCTTAGAATCCCTATATGGGACATGACTAGAGCGTTGGTACAACGCTAGAAGAACTGCTGAAAGTGCAGAAAGAGACTTGTTGATGTACTGTGCCTCACGAAAAGCGTGTCCCTCGACCTTTGTCTTCTTCACACGCTCCGACCCCGCAAGATCAACCATCGCAATATAAGAGTGGAAGGTTTGCGCCGAGGCAGCAGTACCCAACTCGTTAGAATCTAAGGAAAACTGCAACTGCAAAATAAACATCGCATGAGAACGAGAGCTGGTATCATTGCATTGATGCTTCTTAGTAACTCGATTGCGTGATGCCAACTGATAACAACGGTAGAAATCGTCCACAGAGGTCAAAGGCACGCCACCACCACTATTTTCAGTTAACTTTCGCCCATTGCCCCCTCCTTCGCCAGCACTACCACGCGTTGGGGAGGCTTTACAGATGTTCATCCTCTGACAAAACGCGTCTAACCCGCCACTGTCGCCAACATTCGCGATTGGCCGCTTGGCAGGATCTAACAGGTCGCGAAACTCATCCATGTAAAGTTCAACACCGTAGAACACAAGCTCCTGCAAAGTCAAAAAAAAGGTCCGAGACCGTTTATTTTTATCTGTGCTCTTCTCTTTCTCGTTAGCAGCTGGGATAATGGAACATCCCTTTGCTAAAGCTTCCCCCTGGTTAGAAACAATATGCACCCCGCGACGCTCTAAAAGAATGAGCACAATTCTCGGCAGCAGCCCCAGCCTGTACGCCCCCTCCAAATAAAGTCCTTTTACAGAGCGACCGCCACAGGAGCTAAGAGGACCTACGTCACGCCTAATACCACCACTAAAACTCTTTGGCGATTCCACTTCAAAAAGAGATGGACATGAAGAAGCTGAATATGGCGTCAACTCCACAACGTCATTTACACACGCTGGACTCAAGGATTTTCTACAGTGTTCTTCTTGTTCATTTTTCACCACTCCCTCATCCAACAACGGTGTCGCAACCAAGTCAGCTGATGCAACGCCTGTGTCCATCACACTGCTGTCCCTGCAGCTGCTCTGTGAAAATTCTACATAATAACCAACCCCACCAAGGCCCTTATCCGCAACTAAAGCATTCTCTGATTTTTCCAAAAAAAACTTGTTTTCTTTGGTCAACCGAGTCAGTTTTTGTTTTCTAGACGACTGGGCAAGCGTTGAGCCCATCATGCTGTATGTCTTGCCGCTTCCCGTTGGCCCGTAGCAAATAATAGTCACATTCTGTCCTAACAAGGCCTTATCAATAACGTACAAAGCGCTTTCCTCAAAAACCTCCTCCTGGGTTGCACTTTCGATGTGAACAAAGTCAAAAACAAAATGTTCCCCTCTACAGTTTGTAGAAGCCCTATTAGTCGATGCCGCATCTGGCGTGGTTTGCACTTTAGAGTGCCGCGGTGACTCTCTTAAAGACATGGAAATAGCACTGGCGCAACGGTGCAAACCAGACTGAACTTTCCCACACGGTACCTCGTTGCTGGGTGTTTGCCCCGCTTGACCCGATTCCTCTTGAGGTGAAAAAAAAGGGAGGCCAAAGCTATCTAATGCTTTTGGAGAAGCTGACCTATTAAGATGGGCTCCATAGATCCTATGTGGCGACACACGAGAATGACGATTAGATATAGCCTTGTTTGACTGCACAAAAATGTTCTTCTGGTCTACACACCACACACTGCGTCTTTCTTCCGTCTCCCCCAAATGAGCCAAAACGGGCCTCATACGAATGTGAACAACTGGTAAACCAGCATTGCGTTCTGAAGAGGTATGCACTCTGCTTGGTGCAGGCATCACCTTAAAGCAATCACTCGGTGACAATGCCAACTGTTCCAGAAACTGTTCACGTCCTGGCTCAGGTGTATGCATGTACTATCTACAACTAACACCAACTCGTTTATAGTTTAAAGCACCCTACTACTTTAACTAATATATATATATATACAGCAAAACCCTTGGTTATTATTGCTAATTTTTTTTTTTTTTTTAGCCCTTTATACGCCTTTAAAATGATTAAAAAAAAAAATAGTTATTTTAGGGGCGCGAGTACACAAGCTCATAGTTTACGATATATACATATATATATAATAAAAATAATTTCTAAAAAATACGTATTAAATATGTGAAGATAAAAATAAAAATGGAAAAAGCACACATAATAATA
This sequence comes from Trypanosoma caninum, assembly GCA_036321205.1. Lineage (NCBI taxonomy): Eukaryota > Euglenozoa > Kinetoplastea > Trypanosomatida > Trypanosomatidae > Trypanosoma > Trypanosoma caninum. The sequence continues at coordinate 22,132 of JAWVMR010000036.1, read as the reverse complement.
ATACTGGTAAAACAAAAAAAAAAACATCTCTCTGTATCCGTATTCTTTTTCACCTTTTTTTTTTTTTTTTTGTTTGTGTATGTGTTGTTGTTGTTGATATATTTTCCGCACTCCAAACAAAGTCAAGTGCGCAACAGCAACAAAAACAAAATAACACACACCAAACGCATTACAAGCGTACAACATAATATTACGCCTTATTGCACTTCTGTGGTCAAATAAATAACTAAAAAAAAAAAAATGAATAAGCTTAAAAGAAAAAAAAAAAAAACTAAAATAACAAGTAATAATAATAATACGTGCCATATAACCGGCACATAAAAATAATATCCCTCTCTAATTTTCTCTTTGCCCCCATGTCCTCCCATCTCAACAGCGCTCAAACACCTTGTAAAGCTCCTCCACAGAAACAACAGCCTGAACTGTTCCGTCATTCAGAGAATCAGCAGGTGGTAGAAAAAACTTTGGGTTCGCCGCGCACTGCACAAGACCAAAACGAATTGCGTCCGCAAACGACGGCACATCCGCCCCCTCCTCTGCAGGCGCAAGTTCACTAGTCGACGATGACGACGCTGGCGCCGCAGAACACGGCCCCAGCCACGCGTCGTGCAAACGCAACCCGTACAACGTATCCGCAATATGCCGTGCAATTGCTGTAAAGCATGCAATCTCGTCCCCAGTGTAAGGCACATCCGCCGCCAGCCGCCAGATAAACAGTGGCACAACTCGCGGTGAGGGCGGCCACGAGGTGTTCAGCCCGAACGGCAGTGCCACAAGATAACCGTCAGCAGTAATCTCAATGGCAAAGTACTCCATCAACATACATCGCCAGTGGCAAAGGCGCCTACAAAGTCGGCATACAACCTGTCTGGCCTCGTCAGCAGAGAAAGCACCTGACGTAGAAGGCACATCGTGCTGTTGTGCAAAATGCAAAAGATCTGTCACCTTTAAGGGCTCCTGAAATACCAACTGAGGAGGTGCAGGCAGTGAGGCAAACGCCCACCGCAAAAAAATACGTTGATAAACTACAACCCGCACAAGACGTAGAGTGTCCAAAGCATAAAGCGTCGTCCCAGATTGAGCTAAAAATAAACGACTATTAACTACACCAACGTAGGCCAATCTTTCAAACAGCAGTTGAGCTGTTGGAGAAGTGGCCTCTGAAATGTGCAGCAAAATAGTAGCCACACTTGTAAGAAGTAGCCCTTCTCTGGTGTCAGTAAGCACCCCGGCTGTATCGCCATCCCCGAGTATTCTCGATGGTTGTTGCACAGCGACTTCAGCCTCCTTTTCTTCTGCTTTTTTGGTCACCTCAGCGACCCCATCCAAAGTCTCTCCCGCGTCTCTTATTACACCAACTTCGTTTTGAATCTCTGTCCGCTGTCGTTTAAAATGCTGCATAACGTAACTGGCATCTTCATCATCCTCATCTTCCTCATTCTTTTTCACTCCGAGTAACTGAACTGTCTCGTCATGATAGTCATCTGTAGCAGTTAATTTCACGACCGACGCAAAAAGAGAAACAGGCTGTTTCACAGCTGAAGTCAAAGATACCGAATCAAGCACCTCCACATCATGTTGCTCTACCTGGCACGTTGTGTTGTCCTTTGGCTTCTCGGCTGAACAGGAACCCAGGGAGCTGCAGGTCCCAGGTCCATCACTATTTTCATCATTTTTCGACAGCACACCATCAGCACTTTTGACAGTTAACGTCGACACGCGCTGAACATATGCATCAAGTGCACCACGCTGTGGTTCCACACGCACAATGGTACAAGGCGCCGCGGTCACCCCTCCAGCAACACTAAGCGGAGACAAAGACAAATGTGAAATTTGTGTGTTACGGTCATTCGGCGCCACCGCCTTAGAAAGAATGTGCCGTGTATCCAATTGACGGCGCGCGGCAGACTCCATCACTGCTAAACGTACACATTCCGACAGCCGAGCAACAATGATTTCCTCGTCAAGTATGCAGACCTCATGTTTTGTAGGATGAATGTTCACATCCACACGGTCTGGTGGAATAGTGATAAAAACAACGGTGAATGGCCGATTACCACCAGTCAAAATGCCGTTGTACACAATGTCTAGCGCGCGCTTAATCACAGTACTCTCTACAAGCCGATTATTAACAAAAATACAAAGATACGGCTTGCGGTTAATAAGCGCCATACCGCTAGTATATCCAGTAACCAAAAATTGGCCTTCTCCCGCGGCCCCTGTCGCCGCCAACACGGCGGCCTGACTGACACTATCGTTCTCACCACCAGCCCCAGCACACCTCAACTCAACCAACTGAGACGCAATCGCCATGCCGTGAAAAAGTCTAATGTTTGCAAGCGTTGTAGAGTCTTTTGGGAAAAAGACATCTGCTTTGCAACCTCCACCATCGTCCCTGCGGCATGAGAAAGCAACATGGGGAAATGCGAGGGCGTACCGCGACACAACAGCTACAATACGACCGTACTCCTCAGAAGGACGATTGAGCGCACGACGACGTACAGGAGTGTTGTAAAACATCTTTTCAACACAAATACTTGTGCCAGGATTACCGCTGCAAAGAGTTGGCTCACCCTGCATAACGCCATCAACGTACTGACAACGCCACGCAAATGGGGCAATTGGGATCTCGTCTTTAGAAGTCCTACGCATTGTTGTGACCGTCACCCGTGACACATAAGAAATAGAGCTCAGAGCCTCGCCACGAAAACCAAACGAGCTGATGTGCTGTAAGTCCTCAAAAGCTCTCAGCTTGCTAGTAGCATAACGCACACACAACAACGGTAAATCATCACGATGAATACCATGTCCATCGTCAGTAACCTGTAACACGCCCAAACCACCATCAACAACAAGAATCTGAACAGATGTGCTTCCTGCATCTAACGCATTTTCTAACAACTCCTTTAATGCAGCACTTGGCCTCTGTACAACCTCCCCAGCGGCAATGCGATTAATAACACTTTCAGAAAGTCGCTCAATACGCCTCATTTTGTGCTCGCGTATACCCACCACCTCTCACCTTATCAAAGAACAGCACCAAATGCAAAATAACATTTATACACAACACTTATACATATATATTTATACACATATATATGAGTGTATGTATGTATGTATAACAATTTTAAATTACAAGGTAGCAAAAACCATAATTGCAACGGATAACCCTTTACGCACCCGCACCTCAAATGCACATTCAGAAAAAACAACACTACAAACACAAACACCTCTCATAAGCAATAAATATTTACGATTGCTTCCCGTTGAAAAATATGTCAAAATGATGTCTGCTAAGAAAGCATCAGAAAGCAACCAGACAGCATCACGCCCAATGCATTTCCACCTCTTTACAACCACACGTCCTTGCTCTGCCAACTCGACACCACACACATCAGCATTGCGAGCCACGTCATCGTGACCCCATTACGTACCCGCTCTGCCAAAAACACATGCAGCAAACATGCGCAAAAACAATGCATCATACCCGCACCCCGCCGCACAACAATAAATTCACCGCAGACAAAAAAAAAATTGGCCATGTATGTATATGCATACGCCCCTCTCGCCTCTCGCCCCTCGCCCCCAAGTAAAATCCACCAGAGGGCACACAAAGTTCGCTACCACATAAAACGACTTGGAAAAACAAAAAAAAAAACCTCCTCAGTTCTTTCTCGCCCTCACATCAGCATGCCCAAAAAGTCCTGCCTCTGAAACATTAGGTTCGTTCTCCGTGCCGCATTTCTGATGAGAACCGTGATCTGCACGCCCAGGCAGAGAGCAAATACCATGTTCACACACCGTGGCACCGCAAGTCTTATATGAGAGAGGCGTCCAATTTCATACGCGGAAAAGATCAATATAGCCCTGAAGTATACAAAAATCAACAATAAAAGGTAGTTATAAAGAGTGCAGATAATGTAATGTATTGATCCGGGTGTGCGCCCTCTCTCAACCCCCACACGCACAACACACACGCATACACACTCCTTCACAAGACCTAACCAAACATACCCTTTTGTTCATCTGCGTCTCTGGCCTGCACGATATAGCAAAAAGTCGTGCATGCTAATCACACCATAACCAGTCCTTTCTATTCTTTTAAACAGTGACCTCCCAGCTGGGATGTCTTTCACTTCCCCCAGACCCACAACAAGCCTGGCAAATTCATCCATACCAAGCATACCATCATTGTTCGTGTCGTACATATGGAATTGCATCATAACTGTGTTGTACTCCGCCTGCGAAAGTCCGTAAAGCGCATTGGGGTCAGGTCGGTTGTTGCGCAACCAGGCAAGAAACTCATGAAGAGACAAAATACCGCTGTGGTCGGCATCCATGTCACGAAATATGCGATCAATGTCCCCATCTGTATGAGCAAAGTTAAGCCATCGCGCAAGTCGCCCGACCTCCTGACGGCTTAGCCCACCGCCGTCGTCACCGTCAAAAAAAACAAAAAGCGCCATTATGTGATCGTACTCCTCACGCGAAAGACCAAATTCCAGCCAGGGGGCAGCGCCAACTGACAAAGCACCTTCTGTTTTATGCGCAGATCCCAGCCTGCTTTGTCCCGTACACTGCGTATGGTAAGTGCTTTCCTCCCGAGTACCAGTCCATCCGCACGACGAGCACTTTACAGGCACTGCAAGCGCCATGTTTACAAGTACTCGGTTAGGCACTCGCATACTGTCCACATTAGTACGGCACATCGGGCACAAAGTCAGGTTCGCCACACACTCCCTGCAAAAAATATGCCCACACGGCAACAATTCTCGAGGATCCTTCCAAGAGTCCAGACACATAGCGCAGCACAGCTCCTCGCTACAGGACGTGGCCGCAATGATTGGGGGCATACAACCGAGAAAGTATGTATATATATATATTTGTCAAGTATCAAAATATATAGTAATATGTTATTATGTTTATTTCTATTTAATGTATATATACATATATGTGTTAATTGTGTGTTTTTTCTAAAATCACTAACCTAGCAGAAAAAAAAAAAAAATTTAAGCTAAAAAAAGCAGTAAAAACCACAAGCAATAAATATCTTGATTTCTTTTCTTTAGATTTATCAACTACTAATTCCAAAGCCCTTCTGTCTACACCACCAATCCCAACCACTCAAGACGCCAAGACTATAACCCAATAGGCCTTTCAACCGTCGTCGTCCTTTTCCTTACACCTTTTGGTTTTTGTACCAGCAACACCAACATTGCACAGTGCAGCTGTCGCATCAGAAACAACTCGAAGAAACGATTCTCTGACAACCCTGGCGTAAGTCATTTGTCCCTCAATACTCCGGCAAAGCCTGCGCCAATCCTTTAACGCATAGTGTAACGGGAGCGGTTGATCAACCTCTGGGTTTAAGTATACATGCATAGTTGGCCGGTGTGGAGCAAACTCCCTGCGATGTTCCTCATAGTACGGGTCGTGGCGCGGAACGTGGTGCGGTACACGCCGCCCCAAGGCAGTGGCTGTGTCGATTGCCCAACAGCGCGCGGTATTGAAAACGTGGTACCCACCACCGCCAAGAAGAACAGTTGGGAGCCCCAGCTGCAAAACATCTGCAACACACTGAGTGTGGGCAGAAGTTGTAATGTTGAGCCTCCCAATCAGATCGCCAACAATGGCGTCAGCACCGCATTGCAGAACGGCCGCCTCTGGATCAAAACAACCAACAACAGCCGTCAACACGGTGCGGAAAAACAAAAGGTATGTAGCATCCCCGGTACGCATAGGAAGAGGAACGTTAACTGCAAAACTCTTTGCCGTTTCGCTTCCGCCGTAGTCGCCAGTGCCAGGAAAAAAACCATTGCCAAACTGGTGCAATGAAACGGTCATGACACGAGTGTTACCGTAAAATGCCTTTTCCACACCGTCCCCGTGATGAACATCCAAATCAATGTAAAGAACGCGCTGAAATCTCCTCAGCAAACGATGAATACACAACACAATGTCGTTTACAAAACAAAAGCCACTCGCGTGAGAAGCAGCACCATGATGCATGCCTCCAGCCCAGTTAATTGCAACATCAGCCTCGCCTCGACAGAGCGCTTCGCCACATGCAATGGACGCGCCTGCCTGACTTGCCACCATATCCCAAACTTCCGGAAAAAGAGGACAATCACCCTCACGTGAAAAAGCTGGCACATCAAACTCCTTTTGATACGACATGGCAAGAGGGTCGAGCGGATTGCCGCAAATAAACGGCGCGCTCCGCAAACACTCGACATAGGCCGAAAAATGAAATCCTCTCAGCTCCTGCGCAGTCGCCGGTCTAGGCTGGCACACCACCATGTGGGAATCAAGTCCTAGTGACCGCACGAGCGAATGCAGGACTCTGACGCGTGACGGCCGCATAATATGTCCTTCCGCATACTTTATAGATGTCGTTGATTCATCTACAAAATACAAAACACGACGTGGCGATGTAACCGATGATGGTGCTGGTTGCTTCGTTAATTTTGTGCTATAAGAAGTCGGCGAGCATTTAGCGACCCATTCACCAGACGTGTCATGAAAGGTAGTCATCAAGCTTCGCACACCAATCAGTAAGGTTACTTTTGATGTATAAAAACTCACAAAGTATATACATACATACAATAAAGCAAAAAACAAAAAAAACTAACATAGTATCGATCAGTGCAACATTAAAACCACCAAAAATATGCTAAACATATATATACATATATACTCCGCCAAAGCACTCAACCTACAACTGTGGTAAATAACAAGCTCAATACGCCTCATTTTGTGCTCGCGTATACCCACCACCTCTCACCTTATCAAAGAACAGCAGCAAATGCAAAATAACATTTATACACAACACTTATACATATATATTTATACACATATATATGAGTGTATGTATGTATGTATAACAATTTTAAATTACAAGGTAGCAAAAACCATAATTGCAACGGATAACCCTTTACGCACCCGCACCTCAAATGCACATTCAGAAAAAACAACACTACAAACACAAACACCTCTCATAAGCAATAAATATTTACGATTGCTTCCCGTTGAAAAATATGTCAAAATGATGTCTGCTAAGAAAGCATCAGAAAGCAACCAGACAGCATCACGCCCAATGCATTTCCACCTCTTTACAACCACACGTCCTTGCTCTGCCAACTCGACACCACACACATCAGCATTGCGAGCCACGTCATCGTGACCCCATTACGTACCCGCTCTGCCAAAAACACATGCAGCAAACATGCGCAAAAACAATGCATCATACCCGCACCCCGCCGCACAACAATAAATTCACCGCAGACAAAAAAAAAATTGGCCATGTATGTATATGCATACGCCCCTCTCGCCTCTCGCCCCTCGCCCCCAAGTAAAATCCACCAGAGGGCACACAAAGTTCGCTACCACATAAAACGACTTGGAAAAACAAAAAAAAAAACCTCCTCAGTTCTTTCTCGCCCTCACATCAGCATGCCCAAAAAGTCCTGCCTCTGAAACATTAGGTTCGTTCTCCGTGCCGCATTTCTGATGAGAACCGTGATCTGCACGCCCAGGCAGAGAGCAAATACCATGTTCACACACCGTGGCACCGCAAGTCTTATATGAGAGAGGCGTCCAATTTCATACGCGGAAAAGATCAATATAGCCCTGAAGTATACAAAAATCAACAATAAAAGGTAGTTATAAAGAGTGCAGATAATGTAATGTATTGATCCGGGTGTGCGCCCTCTCTCAACCCCCACACGCACAACACACACGCATACACACTCCTTCACAAGACCTAACCAAACATACCCTTTTGTTCATCTGCGTCTCTGGCCTGCACGATATAGCAAAAAGTCGTGCATGCTAATCACACCATAACCAGTCCTTTCTATTCTTTTAAACAGTGACCTCCCAGCTGGGATGTCTTTCACTTCCCCCAGACCCACAACAAGCCTGGCAAATTCATCCATACCAAGCATACCATCATTGTTCGTGTCGTACATATGGAATTGCATCATAACTGTGTTGTACTCCGCCTGCGAAAGTCCGTAAAGCGCATTGGGGTCAGGTCGGTTGTTGCGCAACCAGGCAAGAAACTCATGAAGAGACAAAATACCGCTGTGGTCGGCATCCATGTCACGAAATATGCGATCAATGTCCCCATCTGTATGAGCAAAGTTAAGCCATCGCGCAAGTCGCCCGACCTCCTGACGGCTTAGCCCACCGCCGTCGTCACCGTCAAAAAAAACAAAAAGCGCCATTATGTGATCGTACTCCTCACGCGAAAGACCAAATTCCAGCCAGGGGGCAGCGCCAACTGACAAAGCACCTTCTGTTTTATGCGCAGATCCCAGCCTGCTTTGTCCCGTACACTGCGTATGGTAAGTGCTTTCCTCCCGAGTACCAGTCCATCCGCACGACGAGCACTTTACAGGCACTGCAAGCGCCATGTTTACAAGTACTCGGTTAGGCACTCGCATACTGTCCACATTAGTACGGCACATCGGGCACAAAGTCAGGTTCGCCACACACTCCCTGCAAAAAATATGCCCACACGGCAACAATTCTCGAGGATCCTTCCAAGAGTCCAGACACATAGCGCAGCACAGCTCCTCGCTACAGGACGTGGCCGCAATGATTGGGGGCATACAACCGAGAAAGTATGTATATATATGTATATATATACTTCTTTAAAAACAATACATAAATCAATAAAAATATAGATATGTAAAAACATTTATTACATTTTGTTGTTGTAATAAAGATAAAAAATAAAAAAGCTTGTGTGCAAAACAAAAAAACAGCGTGTTGTCATTACAACCAAACATAAGCTTTTTGTTGTTGTTGTTGTTTTTTAAATGGGGATGAAAAAACGTGGTAACGTAAAATAAAAGGTAAATTACTACAAGAATAATGTAAGTTCCTATTGCTGTCTTTGATTTACCGATCTAAGTAATGCAATTCCGCTAACCTCGGACGGTTTATCAAAAAGCGAACGTTGTGACTTATTTGTTGCTCTTCTATAAAGCTCGCTGTCAGAAAGTTGTTCATATTTATTGTACGAACTGTACGTTTCCTTAGTTCCACAATGATGTTCTTCAGACTCTTGTCGTGTCCCACGCCATCCACAGCTTCCACACATAACAGAAATCATTAGCGCTGCATGCACAATCGTCAACTCCGGTGGTTTAGCATGATCCACTGCTACACGGCACGTCGGACATTTTATCATGCCGTCAACGCAAACCCGACAAAAAATATGCCCACACATAAATAACTGGATCGGGTTTCTAAAAGAATCCAGGCATACTTGACACGTAAGAAAGTCAGGTATATCAATAGCCCTGCAAGTAGCCATTTAACCAAAAAACAATTGAAAAAAAAACTTTACTTACAACCTAAAACTGTCACTTTTGTTACCCATGCCGCAAAAAAAAAAAAAAAAAAAAACATATCTTTTTATAAACCAATAAAATATATATATGTATATATATAGATATGTATATTTAAACAAAAAAAGTAATAAAACGTTTTTTTCCGCTTTTCTCTCAGTGTCTGCTCGCGCCATGAGTAAAAATAAGTGCCTCTATTTCACAAAAGGAACATTGTGTGCTGGCTTATAATCCTGAAAAAAAAACTCAGAAAATAAAAATAAAAAACATCGTGACCTGCTGCTCAAATTTTGCCATTGCATTACGACATAGCTTCCTGACTCACACCACCTAAGTGGTGGCACTTCACCCCAACATCGCTTTAAGACAGTCTGCATAACCGGCGAAGTTGTACAGTACTTCACAAAGAATAGCTATTATAGGTTAAAAGAATCAAATAAAAACGGTAATAATGGTTTTCAAAAACTAAAAAAATAAATAAAAGGTTTCCTATGAAAAACAAAGCATTTTAATTGATTTGTTTTTTCCAAATGCTCCTTGAGGCAAGGAACCGTACAATAACGACCAAACGGTCATCATTGCCCACTCATCCATAACAACTGTAGAGTCAAGACGTCTAACAACAATACGATGTGGTACTGAGAGTGCTCCTACCAGTGATGTATTGCGTAACACAGCAACAAGATCCATTTGACCCTCAGTGACTGCTGCCTTTTCTACCGCAGCTTCTAAAGCTCCTTCAGCAGCAACAATTGCTTCGTTAAGTGTTCCTATTAAAAACGGCAGCTTAACATTTTTGCGGATATCACTAAAACCTCCAGCCTGGAATACCTGAGCAACCTGCTTAACCAAACTCTTGTGTTCCATAAAAGCTGCAAGAAGGGTAATCGCAGCAGTTTCATGATATTGCAACACACTGGCAACGGCCTCCACAATATGAAACATTACGAGCTGATCAAGCTCCACTTCCTTGGCATCAACAATAAATGTGCCAGTTGATAAGGCCCCCTCGTACGCAAGGCAACGCATAGCCAACGATGCAAATACAAGACCCAGTTTCTTTGAAGTTACAGGACTTATGCTTGTAATAAAAGGTGCAATATTTGATATAACTGAACTACATGTTATGTGAAAAGGACGTATCAACTCGTCACGCATAAGCAAAAACAGGCATAACATAAGAAAAAGCATGTCGTTGTAGGATCCCACAAATGCGTCAAACTCAAAAGGAATTTTTTCATGTAAAGGCGTGTTGCATTGAAGACAAAAAGAACGAAATTGAGTCAGTCGCATCAAAAGAAATAACACAAGTTGTAGATGTGAAAAACATCTTGTATCTCGTCTGGCGTCGTAGGCGTAATCTATAAGTGGTAATATATACCCTAATGCCTCAGAATTGTGGCCAAAGGCAAAATGGAACTCAGGAGACAAATCGACTAAGCGCCAAAGTATCATCATAAGTTCATCCTGTGCCATAAAAAATCGCTGAGAATCTGGAAAATATGTTTGATTGGAATACAGCTTAAGACTTACAAGAAGCCGTAGATTAACCAAAATATACTTTGCCTCAGCTGCGGTAATCTTAGAAATAAGCTCTCTTGCACTATGAGGCAATTGCAAAGATGGGTTACTAGAAAGTTTAGTTGACCCGCTCTCATCCTCTGTTACAACAACTTCGGGGCTTTGTCCATGATCATCACTATCATTTGACAAGGATGTATCTCTCTTCTCTCTCCTCAAAAAATCTACAGAAAAAATAGTTGGATAACAGATCACAACTGCCAAAAAACGCGCGCTCATCAAAACCACCGTCTCTTCTGGGCCCACCCAATGACTTGTGTACGGGAGAAAACCAAATGGCTTGTACGATAAAAGAGCATTTAGCGCTGAGGCCACCAGTGTGGGAAAAAGCGGCACTTCGTCAACGTTAAGCAATGGCTCAGAAAAAATCACATCCCTTGTTCCAAAAGAAGAAAACAATGGAAAGGATAAAAAATATATAAGTGTATAAAGAAGCTTGTGACGAAGCGCATGAACAGTGTTATTCAGTTTTAAAATAGGTTGCACGCCACAGGACCCACCCACCCCCTGGTACCACAAAAGTGATTTGTCCACATGAGAATGACCCTCAAATTGCCTCAAAGGCACGTCAGATGCATGCACTGTCAGCCCACGAATAAAGCAGCAACCTACAAGTAACTGGCCTAAAAATGTTCCGAGCGGTTTGCTCTGACCGGGAAGAAGTGAGAGGGTTTGTGTAGGCTTTTCATCGTCGCACGCAAGACCATCCAGAAAAAATGAATTTGTAAATGTATTAGTAAATTTTGTTCGTTTTCTCCGCCCACATGTTCCTTCTAACAAAGAATTAGTTGCACCCAATAACTTCTCTTCACTAACAGTGTCAATCGTATCCAAACACTCTTCATCGCATGGTGTATCTCCATCTTCCATAGCAACAGGAAGCAGTCGCCGTAAAACAAAAAGTGCATTTTGGAGAAGCGGTGCTGTGGTTCGAATGTCTCCTACAAGTACATGAGAGTCAGCCACAATCTTTGCAAAAACCTCAATACACTTAAAAAGCAGTAATGCAAAGTTTCTGGTGTAATAGTGTCGCATAATTCTCAGAACAGAAAAAGAAATGGCGCGTTCAATTTCAGTTTCAGAAAGACTGTTTTGTAACAGTAGGGCAAAAACGCTATCATCAATTGGCATGTCTGTGAGCATAGAGCGCAGCGCCCTTCCCACGTCAAGCACTGAACTCGACGTTCCCATACTTAGACAAATTTATAAACTTTTCTTACCTGGCATCATTTCAAACAAATAAATAAGATAATAATGATATGTTGTTGTTGCTGTTGTTTTTAAGCAGTTTAATTTCTCTCACCTGCCTCAAAAAAAAAAAAACGTACACCGCACTATAACATATTTCAGGTGTACAGTTTTGCAAGTATATATACAATCAACATATAGCAACAATAATAGTGTAAAAGCATATACATATCAATACTTATATTTACATTTATTTATTACATAAGAAAACTTTTGCTTTATATGATACACTGTACTCAGTATACCTGTTCCTCAAGTCTAAATGACGGATACCTCAGCTTTCGTCTCATCAAGCGCTCTTTTCTTCTCAAAGCCTCCAGGCTAGCTCTAACCCTCCTCGCCACGTAACAACGGTAGGCACATTGAATCACCTTTGCCGCCTGTTTACGGCGCAGTCGCTGTTTCTCATCCCTATCTTTGCTGTATTGCAGCAGCTGTTGCTTGACTAAATTCCTTCGGGCAAAACGCACTTTATGTTTCCGAAATGCAGACTGAATTATTGTGGCACATGCGTTCAACATCATGGTGCGATAACAGTTGCGACCATAACATCGCCTTGCATAAACCTCACGGCCATAAACACGACGCACCAAAAAACCACGAAACATCTTTTGAATAAGCGTTGCGTAGTACTCCCTCGACTTCTTATAGTGGTGAAGTATGAACTGCTTTATTTGCCCCTCATCCAGCAATTTCCCAAGTCGATAGGCATGTCGTCTATACGCTCGCTGAATTTGTATGGCGGCAAATTCACAAGCCTCTTTTTCCATCTTGCTTTCCGTCATAATTCGTCTTTCCTCCCTACATGCAAGATACTGACGCCGCGCAACATGCCGACGGTACACGCTTTGAATCTTCGAAACTTGTAAAACCTCTACTCGGCGCTTGGTCTGAAGCGCCCGCAGTTCTCTTACTGCCAACCAACGCATCGCATACTTCTCTAGCGTAACTACCGCATTTAATTCAAAAAATCTTGTTCCAACTCCTTTTGCTATCGTGCGAGCATTAAGAAGTTTTTTTTCAGACACCATGCGAAAAAACCTAGTTATTCGCAGAGCACTCGCATTCTCCAAAAGCGCCCGCCGCCTTCTCTCCTCCTTCATGCTCGCCTTTAGTTTGATAATGCCCTGTGCAACGCTGAAGGCAGTTAGAGCACTCCTTATCATCATTGTGGCCTTCCATTTCTCTTCAAAGGCGAGCTCGGCCCGCAAAAGGGCTCCTAAGCGGGTATTCAAAAGTTTTGTAGCCCCAGAAATTTCACGATGTACATTCGCAATACGCTTTTCCGAAAATTGAGGCAACGAAAAAATCTTCGCAATATTCGCCGCCTCCGTGGATACGACGCCAACTGAAATTTCTTTGGAGTGTTGTTGTGATTTTAAAGTAACCTCAGGGTAAACTCGTTCTGGAGTAAACGGAGACCAAATTGATCTTTTTACACTGACAGAAGTCTTTAGCTCTGCCTCATCCACAATCTGCAAGGGCGTCTCCTTGCATAGCACAACCATGGCAATATTACCCAAAGCTGGGTCCACTACAGAAAAAAAAAGAGACTCCCATCCAGGAGTCTGATCCTTGCCAAAAATCATTTCTTTTACATCGTCAAAACAAAAAAGAGGAACTAGAACAGTTGCCAGGCCTTTCGCACGTATTAGTAGCTCTAGCTGTGTATCAATCATAGGAAGCTCTATGGGCTCGTCTTTTAAATTTCCAACTATGCCATAGTTAGCTTTTCTATTTTTTCTTTCACGGTTATTGTATCCCATTGATAAGCCCTGCCCTTTTCCACTTTTTAAACGCCCTCTCGCCCGCCGTAGTGTTGCTTCGACCTGTTTGGCAGCTTCCAGCTCTAATTCAGCAAGCTCTCGCTGCTTCCGAGCCTCTTCTCTACGCCGCTGAACAATCTCTTGAAATCTTCTTCGAGCATATTCAGTAGCAGATGACCACTGTTGGTATGGGCTTGCCGCCATGATTTCCTTGGCTTTGTTGTAGTAATTTTCTGCTTCATTTATCTCAAGGTACTCCCCAGCAATACCCAAATTATGGTACGCAAATGCCGATAATACCCTATTTAAATCCAAATTTATAACTCCCTCATTAACTGCATTTTCTTCCTTCTCTTCTTGCACATCCCCCTCACCCTTCCCTCCAGTCTCTCCAAGCACCTCCATTGCTATTGCACGAGCCTCAGCAAAAGCGCAGTTGTGCACATTCAGCGCGCATATGTTAAGAAAAATGATACAACTCAACTCCGGAGTCACTGAGATACCAAGTGCTGTTTGAAGAAACACATAAGCCTTCCCAACTTCCATTGATCGCATTAACAAGCACGCCCAATTGTTCAGTGTCACAGACACAAGAAATGCAATATCATCTTTGTCCTGAGCTGTCACAAAAACATCATCAACAACATCGGTCTCAAGGTCTCCCAGTACATATTCTCTCCTCTGCAACTCACCAAGACACAAGCGCAAGATATCCTTCGCCGTCTCAATGTTAGTCTCAGCACTTTTGATGCTGAACAGGTTACAATGCAAAACAAAATCTTTAAATAACAAAGAATCAAGCAGTAATTCATTGCCCTCCCCAAGCCGTAAGCCTGACACCGTAATAACTTTTTTGTTTTCACAAAGAGCTCTCTCGTAAGCCTTTATTGCTAAAAAAAACTTTCCTGCGGTTAAGTATCGCAAAGCAATCGGCAAATAACCTTCATCATTTGCTCCAACACAGCCTTCGCCAACAACCTTGCTATCCATTTCTAAAAAAAAAAAAAAAAAATCTCTTAACATACACCAGCATTACAACCACAAAAAAGTCTTAAAAAGCAACATAAAATTCTTCTCTGAGCATTTTTAACAGACCTGGCCCTTCTTCTCTTCACAAAAACTGTTGAACGACACGTCATAGAACGCTAAAATACAACCATAAAATAATAATACTAATAATAAATAATACTTTACAAATGTTAATGTGAAAATTTTGGTGCAATAAGCAACGTGCGGCGCCTACCTCTTCTCTGTTCTTCCTCATTCTCTTTAGGCTTCTTTACAGCCCCATTTCGCATACTAACCCAGTAATTCCTGTTGCCTCGCTCTGTCACACCGTAATCATCTGGAGCGTGCTCCATATGAAGTACCACGGCGCTCCACTTAAGAAATAGAAGCGTCTCTGTGATATCGTCCGTCTGCAAAACCCAAGTATCATTTGCCTCCAGATACTGATCAAGATCTGCAGAAAGACTTAAGGGCGTGCGATAACAAATAGCAATTTTCATTGCCTGTCCAAAAAACAAAATATCGTCTACAGTCAATTCCCCAAAACGTATCCCAACAGCATAAAACGCCACTTTTCGTGTTCCCAAACGATTAATTTCACGATGCAGCATTCGTGCGCTATGCCAGGAATCAACTTTAAAAAGAACACCAATCTGAATACAGTCTTTCATCATATCAAGGTACGCCTCTTGAGAGTCTGGCTGAATGGAAAACTGCAAGTTGGTCCATGTGTTTTCAAGTGCAATTTTAAAATCATCATTCAGCATTGCTGTCTTTCTATTAGATCCCTCGTCCAATAAAAAATCCTTTTTAGAGTCTTGATCCTCACTGTTTCTTTCGTGTAAATACTCCGCAATGCTCTTTTCTGAAGCTTTACGTTCGCCTTCAGAAACCTGCTTCGTTTTGGATGAAAGGTCAAAGCCTGCCAAAGATGGCACTTGTGGAAGGCCATAAAGGAGCTGGTATTCCAAAGAAGCGGTATTTTTAAGCTGTCCATAATCACCCAGATGAGCAAAAGTCACGTCCATACCTCTTGGACGAAGAAGACTTAAACGATCAGGAAAACATTCCACAAACCATTGAAGTAAACGCCTGTATTCAAATATTCGATCTCCTTCAGCCACAGAAGGTACCGAAAGCAAGTGAGTTCCTACACCAGGGCACCCAGTATTACTATGAAAATCAATGATTATGACGGCCATGCCAGGATAGGCTCTTTCCACAAAATTGCCAAAAGCGTCTACCATACAGTCCACACGCCCTTTGGTCTGATCAGCAACAAACGGTACTCCTTTAGTGATACAACCCTCTTTAACAATAACAGTCAAAACCAAACAGTTTGTACTTGTCGGATTAACAGCTTGATTCTTTTTATGCACCGCATTAAGAAACGAATTAATTCGTACAAAAATACTCTTTTTCTCCGATTGTAACCGTCGCTTTTCACAAATTCCATCTTGCTTCTTCTGAAGACTCTGAAGACTATTCCGAATCCGAAAACCTTCTTCATCAAACAGATGCTTGGAAGATTCCAAAATAACAGCCTGAAGTGAACAACAATGTGATTTATAGTCCTCGGCTTTGCTGTGGCAATGTGGCCCCAAAGTCAAACACATCAGCTCAACAAGTGACCAAAAAAGAGATAAATTCTTTTTCAATTTCGCAGATATACATACCCCAGCACAGCAGCGCGATAACTCAACAATTGGGTTCGTTTTGCTTCCCTTATAGGTAGGATCCTTTTTTTTCACGGGTGCAAACAGTCTAAAAGCGTCAATTCCTTCGAAGAGCTCAGTGTCAGCTTCATTAGTTGACACTCCGAGTCTTAGTCGACAAATATCCTTCTCCCTGTGAACCATAGTAACATTCAAACCGGCATCTCGAAGGTCTGCAAGAACATTGGATACAGCCTCTCCTGCTTTTTGTCGATCGGAATACAAATCCAGCTTATTCAAAACCACCAAAAGAGGCTTGTCCAGATTTAATGCTACTTTGATTGTCTCGTACGTCTGACTCTGAACACCTTCCACAACAGACACAACTAAAAGCAAACAATCAGCAATAATTTGCGCATGAAAGCGACTCTCCACAAATACGCGCTGTCCAGGTGTGTCTATAAATGTCACTGAGCTAAAATCCTCTTTACTGGTAGGAAGCGTGAATGCTCTAATGCACTGTGTTATTCCCCTCGACTCCTCCCCACAAAAATTCGTTTTTTGTAAAACATCAAGAATCGTCGTCTTCCCGTGTTGCGTATGCCCCATAACCGCAACAACTGGAATGCGTGTGCGTTGGTGCAAAGAAAAACGTCGAAGATAGTTTATGCCAGTAGACACAAAAACATCCTTTTCTACCCACTGTAAATATTTATTTTGTCCGGATTTTGCGATACCGTTAGCAATAAGAGTCTCCTCAATCTTTAACTCATCCACAAATTCTTTTTTCAGCTCTTTTGGTAGCCCGTTTAAAATAATATTTGCCCCAAGCTGATAAGGCACAAGACATGTCGCCAGGCGCTCGTCCTTCAACTTATGCTGCTCCCATATAACATGTTCTACATCCTTTTCTTTTAAATTTAAAAGAGTACCTAACGATCTTTTGATACCATCATGTATTTCTGCGTCAAAACACCGAGAACGCTTGCTAGCATTCAGAACAAGTGCTTTTTTTTCCAAAAATCTTGCAAGTCTCGCGGTACGCGCACAAACAAACTTCACAAATGAACGTGCGTCCATGACAGAAGGCAGTGAATAAAATGCATCGGATATTTTTGTTAAATAGATGCAAGAGCACCGCATCTCCCTTCTCTGTATAAAAAATTACAAATAAAAAAAATGCACGTAATACAATAAAAAAAAAAAAAAAAAACGTGGTACCACAATCTTATATATTTGTATTATACTTACGAAAAGCATTTTAAAATTTTCATAAAAAACAACAACGTCAAAATGTAAAAATATCGCCCAATTTGCAGTACTTCTCTTCTAACTACATCCTAAAATTTAGATTATCAATATAATCATGATAACAACATATTATTCCTCCTAAGCCTTAAAAAAATAAGCAAGGGCAAAAAATGGTAATAAAACCCTCCAAGAAAGACTGAAAATACCACAATCAATCCATATTGTGTACAGCATCTTTTCTCGAGACATGACATATGCAGGGTGTTTGTAAAACACTGTTGCCTCCTTCCCCCGAACTATCTTGTCTGCAAGTGTGGCGCACGGCTTTTCAACTTGGAGCATTGTAAAATAACGCTTTTGTGCACAGTTTAACCCCACGCCACGTGGCCCCAAAAAACGAAGCATTTTACTTTTGTGCTTTCTATTTATTATATATATGACTATTGTTTGCGTATCAAAAATAATTAAATAAGTGAACAATGGTAACAATAATCAAAAATCCAAATTAAAATACCAATTCTCAAACAGCTGATTATTGTTACCATCAACTTTGTTAATATTTAAACTATCAAGCAGTAAGCTGTCTAAAGTCCAGCACAAATTGTGTCTCGTTTTCACTATTAAAGCTCGCGTGGATAACAACATGCTCATTTGGGTGCATGACTCTGAGAAGACCCTTCAAAATGCCAACTGTGTAAATGAGTACATCCCTGTGAATTAGTGAGCTACCAGATCTTTCAGTATGAGCCAAAGCCGCTTTGTCCGACACAACGGCATCTCCAATATAACCTGTAGTCTGTGCAAACAACGTAGAAACGGTGCTCCCGGCCTTTATCCTTGGAAACCCCTGAAGCCAAGAAAAATTTGTATCGACAAGACAAAAATATATATTATCCATGTGTCGCATTCGATCCACTTTTTTCCCAAACACAGACCTCCAAAACTGCTGCGCAACAAAACGTGCCAACTCCAAAAATGTCCAAACACCAAAAGAAGGCTGACGACACAATAACCGTTCAGCAAACCGAAAGCCTATCACTATGCCTACACTCTCAAGATTTTTCAAAATCACCAACTCAATTTTTTCCCCATTTTCACCTTTGCTATCCCCGGCTGAATTGATGCGATAATCAACAACGTATGAAATTAATCCAACATTCAAAGCTGACGCAACATTCTCGCCAACCAATATATTTTGACTCATAGCTGCAAAGCTAAAACAAAAAAGGTCATAATAATAATAAATCAATATTCGTTAAAATAACAGTAATAACAATGACAATAAAAATTAAAATTAAAATAATGACAGTAATAATAATAACACTTATTACCATTTAAAATGATAATAATAAATCTTATTATTATTATACATGATACATATATAGTCTATTTTTTTTTTTTTTCGTTTTTAAGATTATAGATTTGCTTTTGGTATAATTTCTGATATTATGTAAGAACTCCCCTCAATAACAGAACCTTCTTTTACATATGGTAAAAGCGAATCCCGCAGGGCAAAAAGCTTATCTAATCCATCAACTACTCTTCCAAAAGCTGGATGTTTCTTGTCTAAAGACTCGAGCTCAGTTAAATCATCCGTTAGGCAAAAAAAAAACGACTCGTCAAAAGAATTAAAAGATCGACATAACGAAACAATACCCACACCGTGGTTTAAACGTCCTATTTCATGTTCAATTTCAGAAAAAGGAACCGAACGGGATGACAAGCGCTCCCCCACCTGAAGAGCTTCGTTTGTAAGTCTAATAAAACGGAGTTGTCTAATTAAAGCTCGTTTATTTCCCTTTTTGTCTGCATTTGGAGCACCCGAGTAGCTTTGTATAAATATATCGCATGTCTTTGGTGCCACGTTCACCAACAACTCCACATCAATTCTTGCACATTCCGCTTCTCCCTCTTTTTCAATACAAATTGAAAAGACGGGCAGCTGGTCATCTGCACCTTCATGGAACCTGTGTACCTTCGCACCCCTTTTCGCTGGCATACTTAAAATTAATATTCCTTTGCTATTATTGTGCAGACAGAAAATAATAATAATAATAATAATAATAATAATAATAATAACAATAATAATAAAAAACACAAATTCATAACAAACTAATAATAATAATAATAATTTTTAAAAACCTTTTTTTTTTTTTTTTTTTTTTTTTGCACGGCCTCAGTAAAAGCAAATCCAACGTAAACTTTTAAGGTACATAATGATTACATGTTGCGCTCCAGCATAACCAACTCCGTATCCCAAAAAATAAAGGGCTACTCATGCTATCAATACGTCAACGGATCCTCAACGGGGTGATCCACCTCTATATCCCTGGTCAGTTCTGGAATCTTTCCAAAAACATCAACATACTCTGAAATAGTCAAAAATAGCTTACTCTCCAAGTACGTCTTGATAGATTCAACCAAAGGAAAAAGAAAAAAATGTGTGACACGAACAGTGTCTAAAAAAGATTTCCGCTTATCAGTTGTCTCGTTTGAAATCAGAGTTAACAACTTTATCATGTTATGCATATCTTTCATAATCATGTCAGCAATCTCCTCATCTCCTTTTTCACGTACCTCTCCCCCCGTGGTGGTAGCCGGAACTTTGTCCACATAAGCAAAAAGAGAAGGAAGTGGCGAAGCAACATCATCAATTAAATACAGAATGTGTATATCTAAGTAGCTAGAGCTGTGTCTCATTTCGCCATGTCCTTTTAAAAGTTTCAAAAAATGTGTAATCTGTGTATCAAACCCTTCAATAAGCAAAATAAAGTACGCTTCATATTCAATTAACAGACCAGATAGCTCCATAGGCTTTTTATCTGTCATGCAACAAAACTCTTCTTTCTGAAAAATAGAATCCTTCAAAAGCTCCGGTATTACTAAACCAATAGAAGTGGTGGCATTCCCGTTTTTACTACCTCCAATAAGCGCTCTTAGCGTAAATTGATCCCCCGCAGACCGATTAACCATGTCAAATTCTTTCAGCATTACATCCAATAAAGGCTGTGCTTCCGTAATTGTATTCAACGCATGAAGTTGCGGGTCATTTATCACTCCATTTCCTTGCTTCGACATAATTTAAAAATCCTAACAATAAATCAAAAAAAAAAAAACAGACAAAACGTAATCACATAATACTGCTCCACAAAATATACACATCTATTATCGCTGGTGGAATTATTAGATCGAACTTTACAATTTATAGATGTATATACATATCAAAAATAACTTCCATATTTGCCCTATAAAAACCCTTTAAAAAACAACACTATAAATGTGTTTAAAAAACCAAATCATAAAAATAAATTACCCTTAAAATTACAACAATTAAACCCTTACAGCATAGCAAAATAATAAATCAATTATCAAATGTGTATAACGCTAAAAGAAAAAAAAACTCAATAATTTCCCGTTGCTAAATGACAATAACAATATGCATCCGTGTAGCAATATCCCGCAAAACTAAATAATCGGGATCTTGCAACACACAACCCATCATATCGATACGTCATATAAACCAAAAATACACAATAAAAAACAATCTCAACTAGTGTCAGTAAACTACAACAAATAAACAAAAGTTCACATATATATTAAAACGCGCCGTAAGTCTTAAAACCAAACTCCACCCAAAGCACTGCCCCAACCAGCAACCTAATTCATTGCACAGCAAATCATCACCAGGCAAAACAATTGTTCAACCATGATGAAGTTAAAAATATATGCCCCCTAAATGCTAACAAAACCATATTTTCCCCGACATATAAAACAATTAAATAATAAACTAATAAAACAAAAACGAATGTAAACGTAAAAAAAAATGTGACTCACCCTACCCCTACAAAAAAAAAAAAAAAATCACCATTGCCTGCGCCTTCTAAAAAAGCACGTGCATTCAAACAAACAAAAAAAAAAAAAACCCCCCCAACCCCCCCCCCCCCCAAAAAAAAAAAAAAAAAGACACAACCCTGAGCAGCAAAACGCGCCACGTTACGCAACGCGTCGTTTTGGAAATAACACCACAAAACCCCAAACCCAGACACACCACCCCACTGCCTTTCTGCACATCCACCACCGCGGTGCAAAAAAATACATATATAAGCCCCGCCAAACTCCGTAAAAAACGCTTCGCCGCATAAACCCGCCAACCCCTCGCTTAGCCAGAACCTCGCTGCGTCCCGGCCCCCCCGGCAATTTAGAATAACCCGCGCCAAGGCTTGCTCGATGAAGGAACACGCCGGCCGGACCTTTTTTCTATTTT
>JAWVMR010000035.1:20743-54457 GCA_036321205.1 Trypanosoma caninum | reverse complement strand
GATTCTCCCTTCATTCACCGCGATGTTGCAATAAAAAAGCGCTCGGTCTGTCCCAAATTCTTGTTGCCATTTCCAGACAAACAAAAAAAAAAAAAAAAAAAAAAAACTAGCAAAGTTTCAGACATGTTTCATAAAGCTTTTTCAACACCGCTTCTCCAACCCTGTGCTCTCTGTAACAAAAACTATTGTAACTAATAGCAAAAATAAAAATAAGAATCAGAATTAAATTGTTGTACCATATCAACAAACACAAATGTCAGCCCAAGGATGCTGCTTTTCCAAGCACTTTGTTAGCACAAATATGTACATACATGTATATAATAGGTTTGTGCTAAATAACGTGTGTGGTTTGATTTAAAAAATAATGGTATTAATAACACCAATAATATATCATGGACAAAAGTAAAATCGAGAAGCCCAAAATAACGAGTCAGTAGCCAATTTATCTTTTGGATCAAGATAGCGATAGTGTAGCTCCTCATTCACGGTAATGTATCTCGCTGCACGCACAACGACATAAAAGGGAAGCTGAGCCTCGTCCATCCATTCTTCAAAGTCTCTGGTTAACGCCATCGATTGACCCAGTACGCCCCTAACAGAATCTAAGCTGTCAAGATAGACTGCAACATTTGGTTCACCTTCAGAGTGGTTAATAAGGTCAACAAACGGTACCAGCGCTGGTCCGCCAAAAACCTTCAAGGAGCCAGGAACATCTACACATCGACTACTGCATTTTGCGTGTGCATCAAACATAAGAGTTTCTGGTATAACCCAACCGGCTTTTGCCGCATCCTCACAAAAAGCATGTATGATTGAAGCGTTCAATTTTCTGATGGTATGAAGCCTTGCAAGCCTCACGTCCCCCAACTTATGCCCAATGTCACTATCGCTCTCCTGTTCAAGAGAAATCCACTGCAAATAAGCGCCTAACGGACTTGACGCAAAAAGCATCAAAAGAGCGCAAAACACTGTAGTAATAGCACTGGGTTTGGAGTAATCAACCCGCACGCCACCGCCCGCAGCAGTGTAAGATGTAATCACATCCATCAACATGGAGCCCCAAGGCGATGCAGCTGCGATGTTCGCCGCAACACAATGAACAAAAGGAACAAGGCAGATGATCTCCCCCTCGGCAAACCCACCACCGTCAGATGCGGAAAATATTCCATAAAATTGTCTGTTTGGTGTGACCCGTCGCCTCAAGCGGGGGTGCACCGCCACATCCAACCGCTGCAAAAGATGACGCCACATCTAAAAAATACACACACTGGTTACGTGCACTGCACTGCACTGCACAAAAAAAAAAAAAAAAAAAACATGGAAAACACGCACGTGCTGTGTAAATAAAGCAAATTTGCTTTACTAACCACTTTTAATTCGACCCTTACATATATATTTATATATATATAAATATATATATACCTGTATTACCTAACGCCTCGCTTATTTCAATCGCTTATATGTATATACGCTTAGCACCCCTGCGTAACAAAACAACATAAAGTGACACTAGCCAAATTGTGACCTCTCGACGCACAACAAACACGCAAACACACACACAAAAAAAAAAAAAATACATAAATAAAACAAAATCATATGTAAAAAAATATATATATATATTTTAGTTAATCACTAGTTTTTTTTTTTTTTTTTTGTTGTTGTTGTTTTGTTCGTTTTTCTACATTTAATGGTTTATTATTGGGAATAATATTATTATTGAGTTTTTTCTATATTCCCTTCCATCAAATAAGTGTGGTGTCCGACAATTCAGATGAAACGCTATTGGAGCCAAAAAAAAACGAACCGATGCGTGTCAACATACTTCCAATCGGAGAAAGTGCTGGAAACAAAACAACACCAGACAAAAAACTCGGCATTTGCTTTACAATTTCAAAACATAACACATCACGCACCACCCCAAAGACCTCCAGCAAAGACGACGCTGAGATATCGTGTAACCTCACGGTCGGCAGTCGGATGGGGGCGCAGCGAAGTGACGGAATCATACTCCCCATTGGTGATCCACAGAAAAGCACATCCTTAGGTGGTTTCACTTTCCTGTCATACGATACCACAACACACAACTCGCATATGATCACAGATGTAATAACAACATGTTCTACTTTAACAGCTTTAGTTAAAGCAGAAGAAAGATTTTTTTGAATAATTTCCATGGTTTTCATTTTTTCACAGTCAGCAGATTTCATCAGCGGTAGCCGACATTGCATGATAAGCTCTTGTAGGTGATACAAAAGCATATCCGAAAGGTCTAGTTCTATTCGTGTCACATTGACCTGCGCTGAACACGCGGATATAACATTAGTCGTAAGATGCACATCACGTATCGTCATGTCAAAACAAAAAGGCTTCAAAATGTTGGTTATTTTAGCATCATAAATATTTTGTAAAGAAATATTTGACATTGTACATTGTGCAGTAAGCTGTTGAGAGTGATAAATAAGCCATAGTGCGCTGCTTTCAACAGAAAGCTGAAACACATGTTTCTCATTACTTCTGACCGCAGCACAAACACGTGACAATCTAAAATCTATACGCAGTGAACACTTTTTTATGATCGACGCGTCAACCATTTCATCGGCGACACCTGCAGAAGTTGCAATAGAGTAGTCATCTAATAGAGGAAACGCCGTGTTCAGAGGAAAACTAGACAACACCACCGTGATATCTTCGCCTTGTTTTTGAACAATAGCAGTGACCCCGTCCCCAACGTTAAAGCGCATGTTGTGAATCAGACGCACCTTAGACCTTTCGTCGTTCGCACAAAGAAACACCACATCCTCATTCTTTGACCGTGGAATAGAAGAAGAGAGCGTCATTGATTCAAGATCACCGTAGCAATGAGGAGTCATGTTCACAAGTGTTATATATGATTTTTCCTGCTGCCCACTCACAACAACAATGACCGGGTCCAAAAGACTTTCTTTTTGGATTTTGACTAAACGATACGTTCCTGCACATTGCACAAAGCCAGACCACCAGAATTTTTGTGAAAGCGCCATCTTGACGGGTGCGGAGTAAGTGGCCTTTTCTCCACCTTCTGCCAATAAAAAAGAAAAAAAATCTACGTAACCGTCAGTTGAAAGATATGTATATTGCAGCACACCTGCTGCAGGCACAGCAAAATAATTTACCCAATCATTTTCATGAGCTGTCGTTCCATCTAAAGAGATTGTATGCTTTACAAAAAGAATACGTGTCTCATCCATATTAGCTATAAACATTGCTGGCAGCAGCTCCATAAAAGGCTCTGTCGCATTTTTATTAGCGCGCAGAAGAAAACAATGGGATACTCCGGCGGTCGCTTCCCTCTCAGGAAACGTGCAAAACAACACATGTCCTACAAAATCCTCAGCCACTTCAAAGATGGACGATTGTGCTCCGCCCACATGCAACACGAGTGATGTGTTAAAAGGAAGATAGGCAAAATTCTCTCCAGGCGCACACTGAAAACAATCCACACTTCCCAATGTGCCAACAGAGTAACCTTCCTCAGACAAAATTTTCACGTTAGTCAGTGAATTGTTTTCCACAGCAAAAAGATACTGTGGTGACACCTTGTATGTCGGCATCTTTCCATCCACATCAGGCCTACAATACTCAATATTCAATTCAAAAAAATGTCTTTGAGGGAAGTCCTCATGTTTCATGACAACGCTTTCCCCCACAACAGAATCAATAGAATTCAAATCTATTTGCTCGCTGGCAATGTATCGTTTATTGTTCACAAGACACTCAAAAAGACAAAATCTTTGTGTACCAAGCGGCTCGTGCCAAAGAGAAACAAAAGTTTCACCAGGATCTACTGTAATCACCTCAACAAGAGCAGCGTTCACAAAAAAAGACACTCTAACTGGAAAGCGCGTGCCATTACAAATGCCAGGTCGGGCTGGAGCAAAAAACATAGTCAAAAAATTGCCCTTCAAGCGATATGTAACATCAACATACGCTGTGGAATCGTCAAAACAAAACTTTTTCAACCTGCCAATGGAATCAGCCCCACGCGAAGTTGCTGCGAGAATAAGACTCCTCGGCGAGCCCTCTCCAAGTGGCACATCACACGATTCAAGACCGGCATCGCCCGACACAAGGCGCATGACAAGACCAGAGACGTCCAAAAAGTCAAGTGGTATACATGAGAGTTCACCAGAAGAAATCGTCGTCACAACAGCTTGAGTGCCGGTCAAACGTATTTTCACTAAACATGATAAAAAATTCTTAATCTGAAAAACCGTTCGAAAAACAATGCGGTGAAAAAGAAAACCCGGTTGCACATGTGTAACAATGTGAATCTTTTCCCCACCCTCAAGAGCGGCCACATCTACAATAGAAATGAGCTCCTCAGCGTAGGAATCAGAAAAAAACATCTCTTTTTTTTCAAAAAAGTCTACATGTTTTCCTCCAATAAGTTTGACGTACTCTTGGATAAAGGGCGTTTTGTACTCAAGAAGAAGCTCATTTTGCAAGACAAGAGACTTACCAGATTCTTCCAAAATTACATCTACGCCCAGACAATTTTCAAGCCTCATCAAACATCTCTCTGTATCAATGTTCCCTCCAATTTCTTCCACACTTTCGTCATTTTGATCCATGTCTGCGGCACCTTGCACGTGCGCCATCAATGACAATGTGCATCTAATCTGGTCACTCAAAATAAAAAAATCCAACGGAGAGAGTAAGACATCACAACTTATGTTAATAAAATCCAATGTTCGTGCAACAATTGTCAAGAAAAAAGGCTTTTGCAAAAGAGAAAAATGTCTATTTAAAGAAAAGTCCACTACAAAAACATCCCGCAATCCTAATCGCATCTCCACAACCGCGTCCTCTGCAACATTTTTATTGGAGTAGATTGAAACTTCAGAAAAAACAATTTTTGCAAATGGAAAGCCACCAGCTAGACACAAGTTAAAAGGAATAACAGATGTCGTTATAATTGCCTGCCATCGATCAAAAGATATCGCGTTTCTTCTATAAGGTGGTGTGTAGCTTCGCATTGCAATCACGGAAACTGAGGACAACTGTTCTTTCCATATTTTAATCAATCGACATACCTTAGCAATAATAATAAATGGAATACTCAAATTTTCAATTTGAAACAACATATTCAATTTTGCTACAGACTCCCTACTTTGTAGATGTGAAAAATCCACAGTGGCACTAAAATTGTGAACAACAGAATAAGGCGCATAAGAGCCATACAAAATCTCGCCATCGCCCCGCCCAACGCGCAGAGAAGTCACAGTCTTACTTAAGGAAGCAATCAGTTGCATATCCAGACTTGAAAGTGCAAGCTTAAATAGGCACTGAGAAGGAATCCCAAAATTAATTAAGCTGTGATGAATTAAAAGATGAAGTCTACAGGCGGAACTTTTTATGTTCCCCTCATAATTATTTTTATCACTGCCCTTCCCACTACAGTCTTGACACGTAATACCAACTTTGTTAATATCCTCAGGCATTTTAATTTCATCACAGTCGCTGCAGATAAAAAATGCGGTCGCGTCTTCGGCAATAATGGCATCTTTAAGCAAAGATGAAAAGCGGCAACGATTAAATAACACATAATTCCCGCTGCATACCACAATTTGCACAGTTTTATTACTACGCGAAAAAAAAACGCAGTCCTCCACAAGCACAATTTTACCTGAATAATCAAAAAACCATGGACCTGTTAAATCAAGGTCATGTTGCTCATTTTTAACTAAAGGCACTGAAACAACTCGGTGTCTGTGACAAATAAAATTTGCCATGTGTTTTAATTCCATCCATGCCGCTAGCAGATCCTTTGCCATCATCATAACATCAGACGACAAATTCAGGCTTATATTCCAATTTTCCACCTCAACACCAACAAAATTTGAAAATGTTGTAGACGAAACGTCGCTGTCAAACTCCCCATCGCCAAAAAGAGCACCATCACTCGCATCAGCACAAACAAAAAAAGACTGACTGTATTTAAATCCCCCAATTTCCATGGAAATAACCGTGCGCACACTCACATTAATGGACGAAACAAATATTTCAACAGGTGCTTTCTCAATTAAGTCCGCAGACACGTCCCAGAACTCTTGAATAGGCATTGGTACAGTACATGAGAGTGAAGAAAAAGTAAAATCCATTACAAAAGACAAAAAGTGACAGCTGCAGAATTCTATGGAAAGATATGGCATATTCACTATAAAAAAAAAATTGTCGCAGGAACAAAAAATTGTCAGTGGCGATGAACCACGCAATTCAAAAAGTCCATCAAAACCCAAAAACGGCGCGCTATCGGCCATATTTAACAAAGGCATTTTGACTCGGCAAATGAATACTTCCTTTTCTTCAAAAAGCACCAAACAGGAAGAGGCGCTGATTACAAGCGAAATATTGCTCAAAGCACTAAAAAACAGCTGATAAGCCTCCACAGAGACCATGTGGTCTAGTAAGAAAGCTATGTAGGCGTCCACCAAAGTTTTCAAAAGCCCCAACTCCAGACGTGCAAGCCGATCAATGCACAAGCTCGTCAAAGACATAAAAACTTGTATTGATGAAGAAATATACGGCCCAGTGGTTTTTGGAATTACAGTGCAATCCGGACGGTAAATAAACTTTAATGGAGCAATAGTCAGTGCCTCAAACAAACAAATATTCTCCGCAGAACAATACGTCATATCATTCAAAAAAAACATTTGTAGTTTGACGGCAGAGAAAAGCGAGTTGGACGCCAATTGCAACGGTTGCTCTAGCAGTAATGATCGTGATGATAATGTCAACGACTTCCATAACACTTTCAGTTTACCAATAAACATGATTGCATGCATGCCTTCAAATATCTTTCCATCAACCGCCAATAAAAAAAGGCATTCAGAAAATTCTGCCAAAAATAAACCATTCTCAACATAGTCAGTAGAAAAACTCAAAAATGAAACATTTATGCACAGAGCCTTTTTGTTAGGCTTTGCACCAGCAGAAGAAACAGTAACACAGCCCAAATAAGTTTTCAATTTCAGTGGCTTAAAAACAAAAACCATTCCAGAAAAATACAACTGCTGCGATGACAAAATAGGCTTGTACTCAAACATTACTCGCTCCATGTCAGGTTCTTCAGCAAACACACCACAAGTTGTTGGTGTCACAACTTCACTATTTTTGACACCAGCTGTAGATTTCAACACTTTATAAAACGGCAAAAAAACCTTACCCCATTCGCCCCAAAATTGACAAAAGTGTTCCCATAGCTCAATCGATACATTAAAATCAATCATGGAGACTAAAAGATGATTGTCACTACTCATCTCAACTTTCACAGGCGCCAAAACAACATCTTCATCGCCAAACCGTAAAGACAGATGCTCAAGCAAAAAACCAACTGGGGCATTACCAACACTTTTTTTAATTAATGTTAATAAAAAATTTTCCAAATACAACTGCAAACCATCAAAACGCAGATCAATCAATGAAAAAATAATACTTGTAGTGCTGTCATGTTCTACACAAGAAGATAATGAAGACGTTAACTGCCTCTTGGCCAAAACTTGAGACAATGTTGGCA
The DNA here is from genome assembly GCA_036321205.1 of Trypanosoma caninum. Lineage (NCBI taxonomy): Eukaryota > Euglenozoa > Kinetoplastea > Trypanosomatida > Trypanosomatidae > Trypanosoma > Trypanosoma caninum. The sequence continues at coordinate 46,902 of JAWVMR010000035.1, read as the reverse complement.
AAAAATGCAGTGCACTCTTTTCAAATGTCTGAATAACCAAAAAAAGATGTGAAGAGTTAACAGCAAGATGCAGCTCATTCAGCTTTATTTTATTAAATATAATATTACCCCGTTTCTCTTGCAAAAAAGAAAACAACGGCTCTTCCTCCCCGCAATCTCCAGCGTGTAACTGTTGAAAGTTTCCGTTAGACGTAATTGTGATAGTGCCAACAGAAAAACTGCTTTCTTCAAAACGCTTCACAAAGGCTACGTCTCCTAAACATACAGTAGTACCAGGATAGAAAAAAATATTCAAGGTCTTTGCGTCCACATAAAAAGAAGAAACAACAGCAACGCCATCCTCTGGTAATGACCGCGATGGAGCCTGCAGTGGTGGTACAGTACTACAGCATGTTCTGCTAAACTCGTGCTTAACCACACAGTACTGCTCCTGCATCTTTAGTCTCAAAAAAATCACAACATCACGATAACAAATGTCTCTTTCAATCGCCACCATCTCCTCCTTCTTATCCTCAATGTCCCCTGTGCGGTGACAGTGGTCCAAAAGCGCAAGATACGTCCTGCAAGCCGTAGAGTAAAACTGAAGATGTGAAAGGCTAAAGTTATAGCGTCTCCTTTTGTCACGCACAAAAGCAAAAACACGGTTTTTGATGTACGACCAACGTGATGTTAAAAAGCAAGGGTTAGATGGATAATAACGGCACCGCTCGGAGGTCTCCTTCATGTTATGGTAGCCAACAACACATTGCAAAAGAGCTCGCAGCGTATCTTCAAAAACAAATAGACAACTATTGTCGCCAAAATTGCATGATGTGTTTGTACGGCACAGCACCCCTGCAGAATTGTACACAGATGTCACACGCGCATCAAACTTGTCCATGAGCGCGATCTTTGTGCCCCCTGTCTCAGGCGTGTGGGCATAAATTGCGGCATTGGTGTAGGTAACGACTGCCACCCTAATGTATTCCTCACCAGCCTCCTGTGGAGGCTCAATTTGCACAAACACTCCTTCTGCCTCAATTTTGATGTGTGTATTAGACTGCGGGTCACATGGAAAAACAAACCTAATACCATCAAACTGAATTTGAATGGGACGATTCATAATCCACGATAACGAACGGCTGGCAGCGCCACGAAAAAAAAAAAACAATCCTCTCCGATTCTCTGAAAAAGAATATGCTGTCTCTTCTTGTGAGCTGCATGACGAAAATGACGCGTCGCTATCACTGCAACAAGAAAGATAGTCGTCATTTCCATCCACTATGTGTGGGTCATCAAAATCCACTGCATCCACTAATGACGAAAAGAGATGCTGCTGTTCATCTCCTGCATCCGCCTCAAGACCACTTGTCTCTAACAATGGGGAATCACACTGCGCTGCGGCTGAGCAGCCAAGAATGCTTTCTTTGCTTATGCCACTACGTATCGCCTCCAAGTCAAGTTCGCTAAAATCACTTTTTTGTCCATCAGCCTCCATTACAACGCTAACGTTTGTAAAGTGCAAAACAAGTGGGTTACTCGATGTAGGCCATGGTATCATAACAAGTAACTCACCCAAGTGCCCCGAGTTGATATGGAGTGGAAGAAGTTTGTTCAGAGTTTCCGGACGAAGCGCCACGTCACTAATGCTAATACTACGCGTCAGAAGCGACATTTTTATATGTTCCGGTTCAACCTTTGCAACTTTCACCACGTGAGATATAACATACGACAAAGCATGATGCATCACTTTTTCTAATACTTACAACAAAAGCAATAAAAATAAAACAATAATACTAATAATAATAACGTATCGAAATGTATATATATATATATATGCACGTATGCGTATGTATCATACATTTTTACTCGTGCACCACCACCAGCGCCCTCCCCTTCCTCCCTTTTTTTTTTTTTTTTCTTCTCGTCCCTTAACACCTTAAAAAAAAAAAAAAAAAAAAACAAACAAAGACACGCAGACTGTTACCAGTAAATACGGTGTGCACAGTAGCCACCCGGGTTCTTCTCCAAGTACCTCTGGTGGTATTCATCCGCCGGGTAAAAACGCGAGGCCCGTTCCAATGATGTTACAACCGGCTTGTCGCCAAAAGCTCTCACAAACATTTCACGAAGCGCTGGATCAGCACCGTTAAGTTTTTTAATGTACTCCTCCGCCTCCTTTAGTTGTTCGTCGTTGTGAAAAAATATGGCGCTACGGTACTGAGTGCCTACGTCTCCCGCCTGTCGATTTAAAGTCGTCGAGTCGTGGATGCAAAAAAAAAACTCAACAAGTTGTATGTAGGTGACCTTTTCAGGGTTGTAGGTGAGATGCAAGACCTCAGCACTGCCAGTTAGGCCTGATTTAACCTTCTCGTACGTCAAATCAACGGCCTCAGCGCCGCCCATAAAGCCTACCTGATGGGAAAGCAACGCCTCAGCAAAGCGTTTAACAAAGTAACACTCAGTACCCCAAAAACATCCTGCGGCAAATGTTGCAGGGACACCAACAGACATTGTTCTTTCTTTATATTTATTCAAAAAAAAAAAAAATCTTCAGCCACAAAATAAAAACAACCGAACTAAAAAAAAAAAAAGAAAAAAAAAAAAAAAAAGAAAGAAAACGTAATTATGCCAACACAAAACAATTCTCTTCTGCAGGCAAGAAATAATATACTTATACAAAGCTAAACACTCATACACATTTATTTATGTTCGTCTGCACGTGCATGTTTGTGAGCATATGCGTTTTCTTTACTATTATTGCCATAAATTAATATATTTCTTTTTTTCTAAGATTTTTAGGCTGTTTTAAAATGATAGTGCTTTTTTTTTTTTTTTCTCCTTTCACATCCTGTTTTATCATGATCCTCTTCTCTCATTGAAATTAGAAAATAACGGAGCAAATAATAAAAAAAAAAAATAATAATAAATAGTAGTAATAATAATAATAATAATAATCTATCAAAAGTTAACCTTTTCCTCTCACAAACAACCTACACATCCGTCGGGCAAACAAGCGCAACATAGCCCCTACAGTGACTGCAGCAACCGACACAATAACAACTCGTCTCACTATGCGTAATGGTGTAACTGGAGAATTACCAACAGCAATTTCAGGCTCCTTCACAACTGCGTGCATGTATTCATTAAGGGCAAGTATCTCAGACGCATCAGGATCTTCCACACTCGTTATAACAGGAGGCCATAGTAACCGGTGTTCTCGACAAAAACTACTCATTTTCTCATTTGCCCGAAGATAAGATGCTGTTTTTGCCAAGGCCTCCGCTTTTGTCATGACAACTACAAAAGGCAGATTGTTGTACTGTGATGGTGAACTATTAGCCTCCAAATAAGCCCGCATAATAAAAGATGTTGTCTCCTCCGCATGACATCCGTCGTAGCAAAGAAGAACCGCGTCCACCTGCTTTTCCAGCGACTCATCACGCAGTGTTTTCAAAACATCTTCAAGAGGCATAGTAATATACACAACTGTCTGCATGACGTCTCCCTCACCTTGCCTCACAGAAAATGTAGTTGTTCGCGCGTACAAACCATCTACAGCGCTTTCCTTCTCGGTGTATAACTCATCGTCCAACGCGGTGAGAGCAAACATCAGACTTTTTCGTCCGCAGCCAGGGGAACCAATGACAAGAACCTGAATAGTATTTGGCACCGCCTCGCCAGCCTCACGATAAGGCCTTGCGTGACGCAAAGTAAATAAAAGACTTGTGTCCCCCTTGTACCCCCAATACCGCGCATATTGCACAACCACCTCCCGCTTAACCAAAGCCATGTACTTCCAATACTCAATAAACTTGTCCAATGACATTCGCTCTGCCCGGAAGCCGTTGATATGCGTCCATGGACAGCCAGGGGTAACGTCCCACATGCTTTCAAAGTCACAGGACAATCTCAACTTGTACAAATTTCGAAAAAATTGAATGGCAGTGTGTGAAAGATAGCTGTTACTCTGTTTACTTAAACGAACTGCGTGGACATCTCTCCAAGAATACGGGAGCCCGTCAGGACGTAACCCAGTGATATGAAGTGTCGCCCATACTCTCTGTGCATCACCGCTATACAAGTAGTTTTTATGCATCTGCATAAAAGTCTCTCGATCCAATGCAGGGGTGGTCCTGTCTAGTGTGTCGCACTTATTGGCAGAAAGTAGCTCAATCAAGTCACTCCTTGAAAAAGACGCGGACTTAACAGAACGCTGCCACTCAAAAAGCTCATCCTCGTTCAACACCCCGTCACCATCCTTGTCCAAAAGCCAAAACGCACGGCGAAGTGCAAACTCACCTTTATCAGTCAAACTGCAAAGCGTGGCATTCCAAATGACATGTGGCGGAGATAAGGCAATATCTACAACAGCTAAACGCAAATTTTCAATGGCATAAACACCGTAATAGAAGTCGCAACCTTTCAGCATGTCCACAGTAGAATCAGGGGCACTGTCAAGCGATATAATAGGTTTGTTCATGTAGGCCGCAACTGTTGTTGGGGCACTTGCGCCTCTTGTAAGAACTACAAGATAACACATTGAGAATAGTCGGCTGTCAACATAATCCACCCCGGGCGTCGATGTACAAAGTAATTCGTAGCGCCGATTCCACGCATAGTTGCTCTTTTCTACAGAACTACCAAGTGCCGACTCTACTCGATAAAAATCCGTCCCGCAAACCAACACTCGAATTGTCGACATGACAATATATTGTGGCTATTCTCTATCGTTTTTTTTTTTTTTTTTTCTTGCCCACTTCGTTAATGCTGCTGCTGTTCGTACCTCAAAATGCTTTTTTTCTAAATAAAAAAAAACAACACTGAGTTCACTCTATCTCTTTTCGTGTTTCAAATCAACTTTGCAAAAGGCAAAATACGCAAGCGCACACACACACAAACACCTTTGTGCACAAAAACAAAAAAAATAAATAAGTAAATAAAAGCGTTAAAACAAAAACAAACAAACACGTGCATATATATATATATATATATATACATATATATATATATATATATATATATAAACCAACAAGAAAAAAGTGATGCTAATATTAACAATTGGCATAAATAAGCAAAATAGTAAAAACGCCTCACCTCATATATATATATATATATATATATATATCTCCTTCAACAGTCCTACAAAAAAAAAATAAAAATAAAAATAACGTATATATCCCCATTTGTTTCTTTGTGTCTTTATCATTTTTTTTTATGTTCTTTTTCTTCGTTCATATGATGCTCATCACCACCACCTTGGGATGGCTGTTGCTGTCCTTCCAGCTCCCTTTCAACATCCCTGAAGAATGAATCGTTGTCCTCCTCCGCTTTCACCTCTGCGCTCTGCTGCGCCCGCTGCGCCTCCTCCAGCGACATCCTCAGCGCGCGGGCGAGCATCTCCTCCTCCGACATGTTCTCCAGGTCCTCCGGCTGAACAGTCATCGCGCCACCGGCGATCTCGGAGTGGGACGCCGCGCTCTGCGCCGCCAGCGTGGCCTCCGCCTGCCGCTGCTGCTCCTCCAGCGACATGCGGATGGCCAGCGCGAGCTCCGGGTCAGTGGAGGGGTCGACGCCAAAGCCGCCAAACGCGCCCTGCGAGTCGGGCCCAGCGTCGCCGTGGTGAGCGCCCAACATGATCGGGTGCGAGATGAGTGCGTCCGTAAGACTGATGCCAACGGGAATGTGAAGAAAGCGCGAGTTTCCCTGCTTGCTCAGCTTTTCAACAAACGCTGTCAAACGAGGAACATTCCCCTCAACGCCAACCGCGACAATATCAACTGCCACATCATCTTTTCGGAGCTTTCGTGCCAGCTTGTCCAGCTCCTCGTCTGTCTCTGTGAGAGGCGTACCAATAAAGGCGACAATACGCTTTTCAGCGCGCGGGTTTGTTCGATGACTCAACGCAAGACTAGCAATCTGCAAGCCCTGTGAAAAATGGCACTTCTTGCCACTGATTAAAATTTTTGAAAGGCTTGTCATGACACGATCAACGTCCAGCGTAAGAGTCTCAAATACCGTGCATGCATTGCCCCCGAGTGTCAAAAAACCAACAGTGTTTTCCGCATTCATCTGAATTTTTGCATTAAATAAAAGATTTGCGGCTTCCTGCACCACAAAAAAACGGTTGGGAAACTGATCCCCATTTCGCATAAATTCCGTAGAGTCCAAACAAAGAAAACATGCCTCAGGCATTTTGTATAACTAATATATATATTTATATATATATATACAAACCTTCCTCCCTACACGCAAAAATTTAAAAAAATGTGGTAAGCTTTAACTATTTTTAATATTTATTTGCGGTAAAAATTTCAAATATATATATATAAATATATATATATATGTAAATTCGGGTTAATAAACGACACTCAAAATCTAGATTGCTACAATATTTCTTGCACAGTATCTGTTTCAACTCTTCCTAATAAATACCTTTAAAACGACCAAAAACGGATACAAACAAACATATCAATAAATATATACGCAGTGTACGTTCACTTTAACGATTTTTTTGTTAGGGTCTCCGCTAGCAGCAAGTGATATGCATTCAGCGCATCCTTTGCCTGCTGCTGTACTAAAAATACTGCAGCAGAGGCTCTCCACACTAAAAGCTGCCTTACAGCAGCTCCTACGGCAGCGTCAGCAGAAACCGCAGCATGCAGTCCGCTATTGTCCGCGTTGCAACTGCACAGTTGTCCTGCCACATCGCCCGCGTACGCTACTGCGCTCTGCAGATCCTCCGTTGTGCGCAGCTGCCGCACATCGCGGCGAGAAAGCTCCAAGAGCGCCTTTTGCTTTTCCCGTTGCACATCATCTCCGGGACTGAGCGTCTCAAACTTCGCGTATCTAACCGCTGCGCGTATGGTCTCGCAAAAGACATTAGGTGGCTTTTTGCCAGTCTCACTTTTGAGTTCCAAAAAACGCACAGTTGCCGCTTCAATTGCCCTGTCAAGTTCTTGCGTGCAGTAGACAAAACTAGCGCTGCATTCGTTCATGGACTCGGGGCAGCTGATGTCGCTGCTGCCGTTGATGACGCTGTCACACACCGCCCTGACGAACGGCTCCGCCACAAAAAGCTGCCGAATAGTCTCAGCCACGCGGTGAATACCGACACGATCCCCGTGTTCCAGCAACAGCGCCAAGTTGTGAACTTTGCTGCAAGCAACATCAAACGCCACAAACTTGCGCATCTCCGCTGCCATGTACTGGTAGTGGCTCGTGAGGCTCTTTAGCACACCAAGAGCCTCAGGTAGCGCCTTTAAGTACGAGTGCAGCTCCCTGGTGGTCTGCGCGTAGCGTGCAAGTCGATCCGCCCAAAGAACATCAACGGTTTCGTGCAACAAGCTCACTTCCTGCTTTTTGCTCCGCAAATCCTCGGCATGTTTCAAAGTTGCATTAGTTATTTCTTGCATTTCATTCAAAATCTCCAAGTACTCATTATTTAGTTGGGCACGATATAACTCTACCTGTCGCCAACGTAGACCCAGCACTGCAGCACTAGTCATTGAAGCGGCAGCAAATACAAACGCAGTGCCAAGAAGCCCACGAAAATACATCGCTGCAGTAACCTCAAAAACCTAAATTAAAAAAAAAAAATAATAATAATAATAACAATAATATTTATACATATATAAAAGATAAAAATAAAAGATATATATATATATATATATAATAAAATAAGTATATGTATATATATAATAAAATAAGTATATATATATAAATAAATATATATATATATATATATATAAACGACTCCCTCACTATTAATTTTAATGTACCCCACACATAATCTTTTGATAGTATTTTCATTAAATGTAAAAAAAAAAAAAAAAGAAACAAGACAAAAAACAGGAAATAATTATATATATATATATATATACCATTTTAAAGCCTAGCATCCAAAACAAAAGACGTAAGACGATAAAGATCACAAATTGACTTCTCAAATATATCAGCATACACGGCACAAACATCGACCTCAGCACCATCTTTAGAGCGTTTCGCAGCGCCATAAGTACCACACATAGGCCGTGAATAAGGTTTGTGAAAACAAAAAGTAAAAGTAAGACTATCGGGAAAAAGTGTATAACCAATTCCAATAGCGGTCTGATAAAATGGAATAAATGAAAAAGACGAAATACCAGAAGCTGTAATATTGGAAGTTGAAAGATAATCAGTCGAAAGCTCTAAAAGTGCTTGTGAAGAAAAAAAATATTTGTCAACAAGTGCCAGTGCCTCAAAAATATCGTAAGCAAACCGAGAAGTGGCGATACGAGGTAGGCGTTCTTTTGCAACATTATGTAGCATGCGCATTAGTGCAACAGCACGAAGTGGCCCAGCACCTGAACGGCAAGCAACAATTCGCCCACGATGTTCACTGCTGGCCTCCCCCAAAGCTGCCGCCACCGTAGAATCAAACCCTTTTGCTTCTTTTGCCAATTCCACCGCATCAGCCAGCTTTTGTGTCGCGTGAGTTACCGTTCGGAAGGCTTCTGTGCGTCCATGGTGATATTGCCTCATCAATAGTGCACAATACGTAGACCTTTGATCACCAAATACACGCCGTTGAGCAAGGTGGAATGCGGCATGCACAAAGGCATCAGGACTGCATTTACAGTTCTTCTTAATATCTTCCGTTCCAAATTTGTTGATACGTCGTATTATAAGACCAACCTTGCCCACCTTCTGCTGATGAAGTTTGTGAGTCTCACCAATGGCGTCCAAAATCTCGTTGCTTAAAAGGCCAAAATGCAGAGGCCTCACACGCGACGTGGTATTCAGCATCGCGGCTTTTTGTGCAATATCGGGCCAATCATAGCCATCCTTTAAAAAATAACCAGTAGAATAGCAAATAGTCTTAGCAACCGGTATCATGATGCTGCCATCGCCCCACGAGTGCTCAATATTGCAGTAGGCATCACCAATAGAATTCACAATGTATGTGACGTTAATGTCGGGGTATCTATTCTCGGGAGATGCGCCGCCGTGAAGAGCTGACAAAGAATCACTTTTATCATTCAAGCAAATAGCAAAGCATGATGAAGTAATATCATCCAAAGCAGCTTTTGAGACCTTTTCTTTCCAAAGTTCATTTTCAAAAAAATGCGCCCACTGACGACGACATCCACTTGCTAACACCAAAGGACTTATTTTATTCACCGGTAAGGAGGCGGTTTTCTTGATTATAGTGTCAATCAAACGGGCGTTTGCGACCACTTCCACCAACCATTTTGTTGAACCGAGATCACTTACATCAGTTGCCGCAGTAAGGCCAACCCAATTAACCACAAATGGATAACCTTTGCAAAGTACTAAAACTTTATTTGGGATAGACCAGCGCAACCCATCCATTCCGGCGTGAGGAATCCGAACAGTGGAAAACAATCTTTTAAACTGATCACAACACAAATTCATGTCTACACGACATTCCTCAGGTAAGAGTTTCTGACCCTCCGGAGTCAAAAAAGACGGCTTATCCAAAAAAGAACGAACATATAATGATGTCGTCCCAAGAATCGATGCACGCAAGGATTGCGGTGATACATTCAGTCGCCGCGAATGCTCAGCAATTGACTGTCCGTCAAGTTGAAGTGCATAATTCCAACCAAAAGGGAGCGGGTCTCTTGCTCCGAGATACATCGCATTCCACCAAGGTGCCACATGAGACGTTCGCAAAACATTGTTACAAAAGCGCTTATACTCCTTAGCAAGCGATTCCAACAAAAGAAAGTAAGAAGCAGCACCATGCCACTGCGAAAAAGTGTCACTGTTTCCGTTTTTTAAACACTCTAAAACACGACAAACAAAATGTATACTCTCCTCTTTCAGATTGACACTGTCCAATGGCTGCAAGAACTCAATATACCGCTCTAAGACCGTAATTATGTCCGGCAAAGGCAAATCAGGAAATTCTGCTTTGGAACCAATCGACATATGCACAGAAACGGCCCCAACCCCAAGGTCCACAAATGTTTTCTTTTTTCCCCCCGTTTCAGATAAAAAAAAAATATATATATATATAATAAGAATATTATAGCAGCAAATTTAATAATAATAACATACAATAGCAACCCAAACTAATATAAAGCTGTGCTTTGTTTAAATGACTATCATTTAAAATATATAATAATAATAATAGTAATATTAATAACAATACCAACAGTAAAAAAAAATATGTTTTTATCCCAAACTAGTCGTGACCGTTAACACAACATCACTCAATATACAAACCCATCCGACCACCCATCTTTCTCTTCCGTTCATTATCCCCACAAGTAACAACCCATACTTTTTTTTTTTCCGCACGTGTTTCTTTGCTGTTAACAACAAGCAAACAACAACAAAAAAAAACAACTGTAATTACGTTAAAAATAAAACAGAATATCCTACGAGAAGAGCATCAGAAAAGCAAGCATCAGGGCGAACAGGCCAATGGCCTCCGTCAGCGCAAAGCCGAGAATGGCGTAGTTAAACAACATCTTCGTCAAGTTCGGCTGGCGCGCGCAGGCCACCAGCAGGTTGCCGAATATCGTGCCAATGCCGAGACCGACGCCGGCGAGCGCGATGGCCGCAAGTCCGGTGCCCACGTAGTGGAGGCCCTGCACGGAAATCGCTACGGTGGAAGCCTTGCGCACCATCAATGAAGACTGTGACACGGCAATCGCACGGCGCGCAACTGGCTGAAGAACAAGACGGCGCATCATAACCATTTGATTTATTTGGTTATTATTATTGTTATTCTTGATTTTATTTCGCTTTTCTTGCGGCTGGATTATCTCCACGCTGAACAATGACCTTTGGGTTTTTTTTTTGTTGTTGTTATTGTTTGTCTATTAATTTATTTTAGTATATCTTCAGCCTACTGTTTCTGTGACAAAGCATACATGATGTACGTATACATGTATTTATTTGTTTGGGATTTGTTTACAAAAAGAAAAAAAGAAAATAAAATAAACAGATAAAACAACTTGAATAGGAAAAGACTGTTATTTACTCACAAATGCCAAGAATAAAAGCAAAAAACAAAATTTTTTTTTTCTTTGTGTTTAAAGTAACAGTGCAAAGTAAATGTACGCATCAACATTTTATCAATAATAATAATAATAATATCAAGCGGGTTTTCTCATAATATTTTAAGCAAATGTATTGCAGGTTGTCAAATCTAATGTTTAGTCTTCACACCACAAAGTGTCTGCTCCTATTTCGCTGGCTTTTTGACTTTTGGAGCCATTTTCACAATTGGCGTGACAGATTGTGTTGGCGCTTTTGAGCGAAGCTCCGTGGCAATCGCCTGCGATCTCTTTTTCTGCGCGCGTTTTGCCTCTAGCGCCTCCTTCGCAGATGTCGCATGCGTTTTCGCCCCCTGCGCACGCAGTTTTGCCTGCTGGCGGCCCTGATTAACGCGGGTCTTGTTCCCACCCCTTGTGATCTTTGCAGAGTGACCCATGCGGTTAAAAGTTACCCTATCTTATTACCACGTACCTTTCAAAAAGCTGCAATCAAAATGCCCCCCCCCCTCCCCAAAAGTATATATATATATATATATATATCTATAGGTATAAATTAAAAAAAAAAAAAGTTTGCACTCACAATAGCTCGCAAATTTATTTTTTCTCCACTGCAAGCAAGGCCCTCCCTCTCCTTCCCACCCCAAACAAACAAACAAACAAACAAAAAAAGTCATTAATTAGCGCCGTTTTCTCCACGTCTAATTGTCCGCCTTGCCTGCTGCTCACGTTGTTTCTCTTCAAGACGCAACTCGCGCTGATAATCCGCCCACTGCGACTCCTGAAGAAATCTCATTTCCTCTAGATGGCTGCTGCCGTGCCTCTGCTGCCTGAAGCTCTCAAGAGACACGCCCTCTGCCCGCAGCTCGCCGGACAAATGTTCCTCCCATTTCTGCAGCGACTTCGCAATAATCCCCGACGTTGTTGACACCACACGCGGCGCCTTTTCAGACACGCGGCGATGCCGCCCCGCCGTTTCCGTGCGGCTGCCAAAGTACGCGGGCCGGTCGCGTTTGCGCCGACTAACCGCCACGCCACTCCGCTCAAGCGCCGCGCACTCCCAGTGAACCGGCAAATTGTCCCGCGGCGTTCGCGTCTCAACGTCCTCCAGCGGCACCTTAAAGTTGCGGTAAAAAATCGGATTTGCGGCCGCTAATATCTCATCAATCTTCTGCGGCTGCAAAGAACTTTCAGATGAATTAACAAAAGAAAGAAGCCTGGCAAAAAGCAACGAATTGGAAAATGTGGACAAAAGAACACTGTCGTCCGCATCAAGAGCGCCCTTGCGCAGAGTAAAAGGTTCGGCGTTTTTTCCATCGTCGACTGCCACCGCGTCGCCTACTTTACGCTGCGAAAGCAACCGCCGGAGTCGTTGCTCCCGCTCCATTCGTTCCACCGCCAACAAATCACAGTTGTCCCTTCCAGGTTTTTCGCACACATGCTTTGAAAGCGATGTAAAAGAAGAAGAAAAAGACGATGACGAACCGCTAGAGCAAGTTGACATTTCTAAAGGCTCACTTCCACCGTTACTTGTAGAAGCGCTGTCATCGTCATTCTCGTGAGACGTCAAAAAAGAAGAATCAGAAGACGAAAAGGAACGCAAGCTTCCCATTAAACTACTAAGTTACTTTTACAACCAACCACACGGATAAAGACGCAATACTATATATATATATCTAATGCATATGTATCTATATAACAGCAAACAAGATAAATAAATGACAATACCCTTTCTCCCCACCCACCCACGGAAAAAAAAAAAAAAAGAAAAAAAAAAACCTAGCAATAATAACGTGGTAGCTACAATTCGTTCATCGATTTTCCTTTTACAAACACATAATAGGTCTACATAAGTCTCCAAAAAGCAAAAATACTAGCAAAAATATAACCGTCAATGTAGGTAAATTAACATACGTATCTATAGCCAAGAACATCTTTATTTTATTTGTCCATCTATTTATTTATTTTGCTTGTTGTTTTTTACTACTTTCACTTAAAACGTTTTTTTTTTTTTTTTTTTTTGTTTATTCAAAAGACCTTAAACAACTATAATACATACACAACCAAAATATTAACACGAGCAAAAGCATTCAAAACGCCTACACGCCAAACCCTAACCGCTGCTTCTCAGCCGCCGTAAAATGTGTTCCAACAATACCTGATACAAATTCATGCAGTTCCTCCAATATATTTGCTACAAGTAGGCCCAAATGTTGTCGTCCATTTCCCCCAACAACGCCGCCAGACAAACGACGAGAAACTGAAGAAACAACTTCCCGCGCGTTGGTGACGAGTGTGTCCACGACTTGGCGTGCTTTTACAATTCTTTTAAGAAGTAGTGCAAGCTGCTCAACCAGATCACGACGTGTTTGCACAATAAACTCAAAAGTTCCACGAATTTGTCTAAGATATGCGTCATCACCAGAACCAACTGGTATCTGCCCCCAAGCGCCAACATTATTGACACTTGAATTTATGCTTCGTAAAAAAGTATTGAGACTGTCATCAGCAACAGGCGCTGCAGGCACTGATTGAAATGTCTCCAACATCCCTTCCATCCTTGGCTGGGGCTGTTGGAAAAGCGTGTTACCACCATTTCCACAGACACCAACAGTTTTATCAGCATTGGCGACGGATTTGGTAATACCGGTCGCAGCTTTTTCCAACTCCACATTTCCAAAAGAAGAACCATCGGCGCGATTAGAATTTCCTAAAACAATAAAATCTGGTTTATTTGCCAAAGTTCCACCAACCGACTCATGTTGGACATTTACACCACTTTTTGCTCCTCCTCTTTCTCCACCCTCACAAGAAATGTTGGCGAGATTAGCACTTTTTGCTGAGTCAATGATAACAGGCAAACACTTCTTAAGTGTCACAATATCATCATTAGAAATACCAGCACCTTCTTTTTGAGCAACACTAAAAAGTCGATCAAGAACCTCCCCAAATTCAGACCCCGCCTTTGGGTGCTGAAGATAATTCAGCAATTGCTCATAGGCCTGTGGTTCCTGATTACGTAAGGACTGCAAAAACTCAACAAATGGCCCATTACGTTCCCTAAAAAACGCTTTAGCCTGTTCATCCCCTTCAACCTCAAAGCGGGCGGGATTACGTACCATTGTGAGCTTCAGCAACGCAGACAAATATGGATCGCTGACATGCTCTGCCGTCTTTCTACGAAACGCGTTTAAAAGCGCCGTCATGTCTCGCGCCTCTTCCTCATTGCGTCGAATTGTGTATTCCATTGAGGCAATTGACGCGGCCAAAAGCTGATTGCGTCTACGCAACTCTTCTATCTCCTGGCGCAGGCTACTATCGTTCTGAGGCAAAACCTTGCAATTCATCTCCTTTTCCATGGTTGGTGATGAAGAAGGCTGCCCAAGCAGGTTGTGTAAGCGCGCATTTTCCGCTTTCAATTGTGCCACCTCCCCTTCTTTATCGCAAAGTCTTATTTCCAAATGCGACTTTTGTGTGCGCTGCGCAGAAAGCTGCTGCTCAAGATTTGCCTTTTCCGCAATTTTCGCGGACAACTCTGTCCGCGCCTGAGAGGCATCAAGCATGGCACCTTGGTGGTCTTTACGAAGCAACAAAATCTCACGTTGACTTGTATCAAGAGAAGCTGCTAAATCAACTACGTCCTTTTGAAGCTTCCTTCTATCATTTTCAAGCTCGCTGATACAAGCCACGCGCAAAGCAATCTCTTTGTCCTTCTCCTTAAGCATATCCTCAGCTTTATGGAGTCGCAGCCGTAGTTCATGTGCCTCGTCTTTTACAAGCCGCAGCTCCTCTTTTACATCTATAACACGTGCTGAAGACTCTGCCACAGAAACACACAATTGCGCATTTTTCACCATTAGTGATTCTCTCGCCTTATTTATAATGACCTCTTGTTCATATAAACCATGTTTTGAAGGCTCCTGAAATGGCAAAAAATAACCCCCAATGTCCCAGACATAAACAAAGTTGTCATTACCAATTGTCCACATGCGCGCAATTTCAGCGGTGTACACTTTTGCAGCCCCATAAATAAACGCACTATGTGCGTCCGTTACACTACTCAGTACAGCTCGGGTGGTTGCTGCAAAAACCTTCACAACCCTGTTATGAGTTGTCACAAAAACCTTTCCGCTAACGGACAACATGGACGTCACGGCACCCTCACCGACAGAAATTCGCTCGAGAAAGTTTACTGGCGCATAAACTGTGTACACACTGATAGTACCATTGCGCCTCCCAACCCAAAGTGTTGATGTTGTTAACTCTGCAAGAAAACTCGAAACACCTGAGGTGTCTTTTGTGTGTGCACAAATTAGATCACCAGTTTGCGTGTGCCACAACTGAACAGCACCACTGCGGTCGCCGCCCACAAGAAAACCCAGAGCAACTGTTACCACAGTAACCGGCGCAAGTGCAACAAACACCGCCGTCTGCTGTTTTGTAAATGGGTCCCACTGAACGATGCGGCCGGTCTCAGATCCGCCAAACACCGAAAATGAATCAAAAAAAAGTGAGGTAATTGGTGCCGCTCTTTCAACGCCGTAAATCGACACCGAGCATTTCCAACACCGAGCAGACGCATTAAAAATATGAACGGTTCCTGTCATGTCTCCAGCCCATATTTCATCAAAAACAAGCGCAAGGCACTTAAACTGAACACGCTGGTCCGTCTCGTCAACAGCAACATGCTCCGGCACGTGTCTTCTACCCTGCTGCGCATCAATGACAGCAACTCCCCCTTTCAGTTCTGCCAGCCAAACAAAATTACCAGCAACACAGCAACAGCGTGCCTCACACTTAAACCTTTCTACTGGCTCAATGCTCCTTTTGCGCACTGTAGATCCGTCTAAAGTTGGACCTAGTGTCATTTAAATTTACCCCCCCCCCCTTTTTCCCTCTTCTTAGCTCTACAATTACCTATAAATCCAAAAAAAATGCCTTAAAATTTTTTTTATATGTACGTATATAATACGTTTTAAAAACAGGTCACACATAAACTTGGACTGCAAGATGCACATATACGCCCAAATGGTTATTTGACTACTGAGGTAGCTCATAATAAAACCTTCTCATATAAACCCCATACACCCAGACATTTTTTTTCTTTTTTGCCTTTCCTAAAAAGAAAAACAACAACAACATTAATCAATAAAAACAAAGACACACTAATAAATAGAAACAAAAAAAAAAAAAAAAAAAAAAACATGCACGCACTAACCTTTTAAATTCTTATTACAGATCCACAACCAGGGTGTACCTGGATAACGGGGTAATGATAGTACTTTTTCATTGTGCTGTCATATTGTGGAACCATGCGCAGTCGACCAGTCACAAGAAACCGCTCACCCTCTTTTAGCTCTTTCTTCAGCTGCTCGCAAAAGTCCTGATCAAAGACCCTTACCGTATGAAAATCCTTGTCTGGATCACCAGGGGACGGCCCCTCAAAGTCCGTGACAAGGGTGAACTGAACAACCTTATCTTCAAACACGTACCCCTCCTGAATTCCCTTCACAGGGCCCAAAACAACGCAATGATTAACACAACGCCAATGTGCAGCCACGTCCCCCTCCTCCGGGGCGTTAGGAGCAACATCGAGGTGATATTGGGGTGCTTGAGGTAAAATGGATTCTTGACTATGAATATAATGCGTCCCAAATGCCGTTTTTGGCACATCATCACCAACGCCGCCGCCAAAGATCGCGCTTGTTGCGGCAACAACAGCACCGCCACCTTGTGTAAAGGACTTAGCAGCGCCAGCAGCATTGCCATTGGCAGCAACACTGCCATCCGTCATTGCTGTAGGCATCTCCATGTTGTGTTTTGCCTGATAATGATGTTGTAGGGCTGCCTCAAGACGAAATGTCTTTTGGCAAATGGTACAAACAAACAGTTTTTTATCAGCGTCCTCACTCTTTACAGAACTATCAGTCGCGTTGTCGGTCGCGGTCGCGGTGTTAGTGGTGGTAGAAAATGCTGATGGGCTTACCGAGGTATTAGCTGTCGACACAGGTGAAGTAACACTAAACGGAGCCCCAAAGTGCGTGGTGCCGCCATGAGGCAAAGACGCTATTCCTGGGAAACCAGTGGTAGTTGCGAATGCGGATAGTGTAGCAGCTGATGTGGTTACCTCTGCCGCGTTTGATGATTTATTTTTGGCCTCTTCTGGCCTTACCTCCTCCAGTTTTCCTGCTTTGTTCACCATTGCTTTTGCTTTTCCAGCGTGCTTTGTCATAATGTGATGATTTAATGCATTGAGTAATCGAAACGACTTGCCGCACTCACCACATTGGTATGCAACCGTTTCCGTCTTAGATGTGTGCGTACATTGTGTTCTTTGATAACAACATTTTGAAAAAACAAGTGGCAATGCAAACAAACGCACACCACAGCCGCGCGGCAAGACCACCTGACATGCGCGCGGCAACACACGCAACGTCATTCGTCGCATATTTTATTTACTTTCAATAATTAAATTTCCAAAACAGAAAATACACAAAAGCATTCAAAAACAGACTTAAAAAACAAATATATATATACACACACACATTTTTAATATTGTTATTTCTATTATTATTAATATTATAAAAAACAAATGACTCCTGTCTCCTTCACCACTATTAAAATCCCTCATAATGCTTCTTGCACACAGGCAAAAAAACTTAACCGCATGCAACAAAATATAATTTGCCTTTTTACCACCACCACCACCCCCTATCTATTAATACAAATCAAAAACATTTTTAGTGCGCCACAAATCTAGCAATATCGCTAAAAAACGGCACAACAAAGCTTGACCATCAATACACTTATCTTTATCAGATGCAGAAGAAACGAGAAGAGTTGACAGACTTTTGATAATTTCGTAGCACTCCAGCTGAAGCGCGGCCAAAAGAACCCCATTTTTCTCGCTAATGTCAACGCTGACGTCGTCCAAATTGGTCCCCTCTAGCAGCAGCTGTAAAATACACGTGCACCACCGCGCCTCGCTAAGCTCTCCTGCCGCCTCGTCCACCCAAGACGCCGTTACTGACGTCACACGGCGCTGTTCCACAACCGTCGTGATGTCAACACAAGTGTGGTGCTCCATAATACACGCAATAACTGCTGGCGAAATACAAGAAAACCCAAAAAAAGAGGACACAACACCTGTTTTACACTCGGCAAGTTCTTTCAAGGTAATCGCAACACGCGTCTCAAACTTTGGCATTGAAAAAAGCCAGTCGTAAGAGCGCAGACGAGCAACCTCTTCTTGCATTGTTGTAGAAAAGCCAGCGTAAGTTTTGCGCCCGTCGCCATCCACAATAGAGGTGTTCTCGCGCAACGCCCCAACGACGTCTAGCACAAAAACACCATCATCCTGAGGTTGCGTTTTTTCCCTGCACAGATTTCGCTTTGACGCTTCCCCACTATTAACACTCTCTTGCTCATTCACACAAATAAGCTCTGACGGGTGAAGCTCCCACGGGGCGGAATGCGACAAAATTGTGTCCGCGTAACGAACAAAAAAATCCGCAAGTAACTTTTTTGTTTGAAGCACTACATCACCGTCAATCTGCAACCTCCCGGAAAAAACCCCCGCATTTTTCAGAGTTGTCACCGGAGAGCAGTTGGAACGTGAAGCAAAAGAGGCAAACGAAACATGCTGCCCCTCGGAAAAAAGATAAGCACCCAGTCGCCTAAGAGAAGAAGATACAAGCAGCGTGCAATGGTGGTATGCCACGTCACGCTGTACCCGCATTGCGGAACCACTAATTTTCATTCCGTCAAGAAAAAGATCGTGTCGAGAAGTTGTTGTTAGTCGACTGTGCTCAATGCCCAGCTCACAACAAAGAAACAGGCGCAAAAGCTGAATACTCTTCGCCGGTTGATATGCACCTCTGTGAGAAAAAAACGAAAGACAAATGTTTCCCTCATCGTGGAACACCGCACCGCCACCAGAGTTTCGCCGGACAATTGCAACACCGTCGCGCCTGGCGCTGGAGACCGCAACTTCCTGCAAAAAATTTTGATTTCTGCCAATAACAACACATGGCTC
Source organism: Trypanosoma caninum (assembly GCA_036321205.1). NCBI lineage: Eukaryota > Euglenozoa > Kinetoplastea > Trypanosomatida > Trypanosomatidae > Trypanosoma > Trypanosoma caninum. Next base: position 27,879 of record JAWVMR010000035.1, on the reverse strand, counting down.
ATTAACGTACAAAAACAAAAAACGCTGAGGGGGCAAGAGCAAAACTCCACGCAAAAAAGCCTCCTCAGCAGCAAGATTCTCAAAAATACAGCGGGAGTTTGACATGAGTACAAGAGAAGTTTTGTCGCCGGTGAGCAAACGATTATTTTGCAACGCCGTTATGTGCCGAGAAAGAAAAGAGCCCAACGTGATAGTAGGAGAAAGACAAACACTCGCAATTTTCATTACCACTGTTGGCGTCTATTCCTCATTAACCTGCCACTATATTCTTTGTTTGTTATAATTTACTTCTAAATGCTCGTCTTTTAATTTTACCCCCTACCCCCCCCCCCCCCCCCCCCCCCCCCCCCCCCCAAAAAAAAAAAAAAAAAAAAAAAAAAAAAAAAAAAAAAAAAAAAAAAAAAAAAAAAAAAAAAAAAAAAAACGCATTAAAATTTTAAATAAAACAACTGTACATTTTTACCACACAGCACGCAGCAAAACAAAAAAAAAAAGAGAAAGCAAAACAATAGCCAACAAAAACAAGACACAAAGTCACTCATCCCTCTTGCGGCGCTCAGCAGGCACACAGTCCTCCGGCGAAACCTCAACAGCAGCGCTGCTTCGTGAGCGGCGCAGGAGAAAAAGCGCGAGGTGGTCCACCGGGTTTGCGGGGCGCTGGCGGCACAAGTCCTCCAGCCCCTCCGTCAGCGTCGCCATGACTGCGCTGTCCAAATACTCCTGGACACTCAGCGCCTGCGCCGCATCCTCAAGCAACACACGCGAAGAACTGTCGTTCATGTCGCACGCAGTTGTCTTCTCCTTCAGTTCCCCTTCCACCTCCAGGCCTTTCCTGCGTTGCTGTCAACTAACGCCCTCAGAATATTAAGATCAAAGCAATAACTAAAAAAAAAAAAAAAAGAAAGAGAAAACAATGACAAACCAGGGTTTAAATGATAAGTAGCAACACTAATAATACTAAAGCGCAAAAAAGACAAAAAAAATGTTAACAATAAAAAAACATACCATCAAACAACAGCATCCATAAAACAAAAAAAAAAGTTTCTTTTTTATATTTTCATCAGACAAAAATCATCACTTTAGCATGCTAACTCCTCCTTCAGCCACCGTCTTCAATTCACTTTATTTTTTTTTTCTCTTTTTCTTTTTCTTTTCTTTTTTCTTTTTTTGTTCGTTTGTTTTCCTCTTTTTACTATTCATTTAATGTGATTCATTTTAATTTTATTGAATTTCCTGTAGTCAATGTCTGTCAGTCATTTGCAAACGCGGCCCTGTTCATTAAAAGTAATTGACACAAGAATCGCGCGGAAGCAAAAAGTTAACCATAACAAAGCAATACGCCTCAATGATACCCAGCACAACCACACAGGCATTTTTTTTTCTTGTTTTTTATCCTCAAAATTTTTGCTGTGAAATACTGCAAATAACCACCTTCTCTTGTTCTTTGTTTTTTGTTTGCTGTTTGTTCGCTCTTGCTCATCAACTATTTTTCCCCTTATTCTTCAATATATTCATTCATTTATTGGCTTATGCATGTATTTATAGGCTGTTACCGTTATTTACACAGGTAAGGTATGACGTCATTTTTTTTTTTTTTTTTGCTTGCTTCATTTTATTTCTATTTTTGTTTTCGTTTTATTCTATTATTTATTTATTTTTTTATTTATTATTATTTTTTTTTTTTTCTTTCTTTTAAACACAATTACAGATGTATAACTTTGCCTTTATCTTCACATGTAATCTGTGAGCAAAAAAAGAGAGGCGTACTCAATAGCAAAAGCCCCACCGGCGTCAAGAAGTAAAAGCCATATAAACCGGTGGCGAAATTCTTGAGACGGAAATGCAACAATCTCAAAAAGAGCGTTAATTTCAGGATCAGTTTCAGACGCAAAGTAAATAACAACTACAGCTAAAAAGATTAATGAAAAAAACATTGGTCTATTCTTACGTATGCTCTGCATAAAAGGCTCACCGCGGTAGTTGACAGCAAACGTAACCGCGCCAATAAGAGTGGTGAGCAAAAACATGGCGGAATTCAGTAAATTCGGTTTAAACTCCCCTTCGCTCCCATGCTGCCGCATGTCTGCCACTCCCTCACTGTCCACCTCCTCCACCAAAGCAACTGTTTGCACCATGCTGTAGAGATGCAAGGCAAATTGCATAAAGATTGAGCAGACCATATACGGATGAAACACACGTGTAATTGGCCGTTGAGGACACAGTGTGGGCATTGGTTGGCAACGTGACATGCAGAGAAAGCAGATAGACAAAGCTACACCTGACAAAATCATCTGCTTTTCACCAAGCTTCACTCCGTCAGTGTGCAGGACAGACATTGAGTATGCAGAAACAAGACAGTTGATAGCAAGAATTTTATACATTTGCAGCGTTGTCACCAATGTGCTGCGACCAAGACGCACAATATCGCAGACTGACATAAGTGCCTTTGAACGACATGTAAATGGTGCCGCAATGGACGCATCTCCAAGTTTAATTTGTGGTGGTCCTCCCATATCCATGTCATCGCCGTTAAATAGTGACTGCGTAAGAAAATCAGAAGCCATCTCAGGCGAAATGGGTGGCGCCGCGGCAATTTCCGCGCTTTTTTTCTTCTTTTGCTCTTCTAATTGTTTGTTCCAGCGCGCAATTTGAAGAATCTCGGCCTTGCGACGCGCCTCAGCCATCTTCCAGCGCAGCTGTTCCATAAATGGGGCATCGTGATGTGGCTTTGGTGGCAGAACGGTCAATTTAAAGTTTGCTGGAAGCTTGTGCTCTGCCGGTATATCAGGCTCATTATGCGACTGCGGTGTGTTGTCGATTATGTGTTTTCCATCACTTGTTTTTGGTGCAACCGCCGCGGCATTTAACACTGCAATGCCTGTGTGGGCCTGTTTTAGTGCCCCAACGTCATTTGTGCCATCACCCGCCATAAGGACAATGTGATTCTTGCTCTTGAGGTCCATAACAATTTCTTCTTTCTGTGTGGGAGCACAACGAGCCCAGACGGCAATGTACTCGTTAAATGTCGCAATAATTTCATTAGTTTGTGCAGGCGAAAGTTGTTCCGCATTAACACAAAGGTCCCACTCATCTTCTGCAGGGGTCATGTGTTTTCTGGTGCGCACGAATGCCTTCTTAATAATTGCGGAACTGTCAACTGGCACAAAGGGCTCACCAGTACTTGCGTCTCGCCATTCCACGGCATCGCTCCCGTCCGCAGCCCCGCCCACAACAAGCTGTCGGTTACATTGCAGAATGCCCACGTCTCGACCAACTGATATGGCCGTTCCCACACCATCTCCTGTAATAATGACGCAGCGGTGACTTCCATTCTGAAGAAGTAAAATGGTAGACTTTGAATCCTTTTTCAACGGACATTCATAAATCGCAAAACCTGCAAATTTAAGACCCTTTTCACAGTCCTCACGCTGTAAACTGTGAACGGCAGCCTTTGAACGCTCGTTCTCATTCAAAGCACGAATTGCCAACGCAATAACACGATAACCACTGGAGGCATGTGCGTTGGCTACATTGTGGTATTCTGCTGGAATGCTCGTACATAAATGAGCAATTGTCTCTGGTGAGCCCTTTGTTACAACGTATTTTCCTTCAGAAGTAGCGACAATGCAAGACATGCGCCGAAGATTTGCAGAAAACGGAAAACGTACCATAATTCTAAACAGCTTATTTTTATCGCTTTTATGCTTTTGATTTTTATTTGATTTATCAGTATTATTATTTTTCGCGTCACCTTTGTTGTCGCTGCCGCTGTTATTTTTCGCCGCTGGTGGATCATACACCACAGTGTCATCCAAGTTGATCCTGTATCCAAGTGCATCAAGTGAGGCTTTCTCCATTGCATCCCCAGCAACAGTTTCAGTTCCTTCCAGATGTAACAGAGAGTGACACGTGACAAGTACTAACTCCGCAAACTTGGGAATTTTTTTAAGTTGATTCAACATGCCATTTCCATCAGCCATGTCAACACCGGCAAATAGCATCTCATCTGTCGTAAGAGTTCCTGTCTTGTCAAAACAACAGGTATCGACTTTTCCGGCAAATGGTATGCGAAATGGCTCCGTACAGAAGACCTGCAGCTTTGCAAGGGCAATCAAAGATGTGTTCACTGCCAATGATAATTCCATCGGCAGTTCAGGTGGAACAACCGAAGTGATAATCTGCACACAAGACAAAAATATTTTCCACCGGCTCCGCGTTGGATCTGCCAGACCACGTTTAAGCAAATAAGCCACAGCAGCTAATGCGAACACAACAAGAACGCCAATAAAGGCAAAGGACTCCCCGCTATTCTCGCTTACACGACCCTGACTGTGAAGAATTGTGCGCAACAATTTTCCCTGTTTTGTCTCAAAACCCGTCTTTAGCACAACTGCAAGAGCGCGTCCACGCTCAGTTTCGCTCTTGCCATGTGGGCCATTGCTGAGCATAATCTCTGTGCCGGAGTAAAGAAGATGTCTACCATGCTTTTTCATCTCAAGACGGACATCGCTGCGATCCGGGGCTTCCTTAAGTTGTGGTGTTGATTCCCCTGTAAGTGTTGCCTCGTTAACGATGCACGTGCCACGCACAAGCAAACTGTCCACAGGACACGGCACGTTGCTTTCCACTACCAAAATGTCCATCGGAAGCAGTTCTGTTGTCTTGATACGCCTTTCCTGACCCTCACGTAAGACCGTCACATCGCGAACAGGCACCTGTGCCATATCTCGCAGCGTTTTCATGTTGCGAATGCGCTGCATAACTACGGTGCACTCCATGCCGATCATCATCACTCCGCTAAATATGGAGTAGTACCAGTACTCGTCCATACACCACAAAAGAACGCAAAACATCTGAAAGACAAAAAACGGTGCCAGTGCGTGATCGACAAAAAGATTTTTAAAGTCAGGAATCACCACCTCCATTTTGTTGTAACCAAAACAGTCAAGCTGCTGCGCACGCAACGCTGATGTGTTAAGACCCTTCCAGTCCAGATATGTTGAAAGCGGGTCCTTTGTCGGAAAATGTGGTTTCACAAAGCAGCCAGTCGACGCGTCAAGCTTCCATTTTCGCTCCTGAAATATAAAATGTGTTGGGTAACCATTACTTGGAGGAAAAAGCGGAACAATATCCGACCTTCCTTTATGCTCACGTGTGACAACAAAAACATGTGTAGCCGTCTTTATCTGCTCCTTTTGCACAGCTCGGAAAAAAATTGCAGAACGGAAGCGCACAGACCATATTGTAAAAAGTGACAAAAATCCATGAGCAAATATCACAACAGGAATGCATGCTGCGTGAAAAAAATCAATGTAAGTTGAGTAAACTAAATATGTCATGCGATCCCAGACTAGTTCAGGGTTCATATAAAGCACAAAGGTCAAAAGGTAGAGCAGCACAAATGGCCAGACGGTCACCCATGTCCACCATTCCCGCCTTTGCAGTAAATAAAACCCAGAAATGATGTTATTCTTTGATATCATGGCTTTCTAACAAAATATATATATATATATATATATACATATATATATATATATGTATATATATATATAGATATAGATATATAGATATATAGATATATATCAAAGCTCTTCAACAACCAACAAAACATATCATGCGTGTAATCAGAGCAGCATTATTAAATAAAAACAAAAAAAAAATGGTAAAAAAAAGGATAAAAAAAAATCAATTTTCATTTCACTTTGTTAAATTTTAATCCGCACTGCAGTAAAACTGTACATGGCATATATAAAATATATGCGTATAACCAAATATATGCAAAAATAACTGCCACAATTGGCAAATAACTAACAATCACAAACAAATAGTAATGACAAATACTAGCTAATGCAGTCTATTATATTGATAAATTCATAAGCATCGAAGAAGTCGCACAGCCTCCTCGCTGCCAGCAGAAGCGGCAGTTTCTAACCAACTGCGCGATCTCGCTCGCAGACCAGCAATGGCATCGCAGTCGCGCCCAGCAAGCGGAGTATCGTGCGCCGCTGTCACAGCCGTTAATAACAGTTTGCCAATGTTCAGCTGCGCCATCGTGTGGCCCCGCTGCGCCGCGCGAGTGTACCACCAGGCAGCCTCCGCCCAGTCGGCGCACAAAACAACCCCGCTGGCGGGGCACACTGCGCCGTCCTCATACATCGCGCCAAGCTCAAACATCGCCGGGGAGTAACCGACGTCCGCGGCCCGCTCCATCCACACAAGCGCCGCACGCAGGTCAGGCGCCACGCCAACGCCGTCACGAAGGCACAGGCCGACACGCAACATCGCCCCCGGGTGCTGCGCGCCCACCGCGTCGTCCAAAAGGACTAGCGCCTCAGTCACATCGCTGTTGCTCTTCCCCCGCTCCAGTAAAAGTTCCGCAAGCTCAGAAGACACTAATGAAAAACCCACATCGCTTTTTCCCATCAATTTAGCCTCGGCACACCACCCACGCAGTATGTCTATCGCTTCGTCTTTTGCGGCCCCACAGACCCGCACCAACGCCGACACGTGTGGAAGAAAATCGCAGTTCTCTGTCGACGCTCGCCGCAATGGGGGAACAACGGCCTTTCGCATATGGCGCAGTCGGCAAAGCTCCGAGGTAATTTGGAGCAAATCATTTGACACCGCCGCGTAAAACGGCATACCGTCATCCAGCTGCATCAAATACTGCAGTCGCTCCTCAAACTCACCGCGACGCAATGACGCCACCGCTGCTGTATGACGCGCAAACTGTTGCTCACCCCGCGCACATTCTGCAGGATCCGCCAACGACGCAAAGAGTCTTGCCAGGTTACTTTTTTCTACTTTTGGCTGTTGCGCATTTTGACCAACTGTAGGCACAATATGGACCATTCGCCAAAACAAACAAAAAATAATAATAATAATAAAGCAACCCTCGTCTCAGACACACAAACTTTCTAATATATACTAGATAGGTTATGATATATAATAAATATATAAAATACTTCTATGCTGCCTTAAAAAGAGCTACATAACAACAACACACAGACACACACACACACACAAAAAAAAAAAAAAAAAAACAAGCATAGTAAAACAGCAAAAAAAAAAAAAAAAAAGTTATTTTTTTTTTTTTTTTCAAAAAAAAAAATATATATACTTCTTTTTTTTTTTCT